>JADWQK010002527.1:0-22555 GCA_017933935.1 Sesamia nonagrioides
AAAGCTAGTGACTGATAAATGTAAAACGAATATTAAAAATGATACTTTATCTATGTCCTTTGTGTGTCGCGTTACATTTTTCCTTCGCGCTTATAATAATATTGTTAGGTTCCGGTGTCTACAATAATCACAATGGTTTGGTAACTCTAAACAGTGACTTCAATTGTTTTATTGAAGGATCTGTAACGGTTGCAAACACTAGGAAATTACGAGACCGCAATCATATAAGAAGAATTAATAAACAAAGATAAATAAATCTAGAGAAGGGATTTTTCCCTAGATCTCCTCCTTTGTTTATCTTGTTTTTCATTTTAGGCATATTCATAATACTTTTTATAAGATATGCACAGTTATAGGTACACTAACGACATATTCATTAGCCAAAACTTTAGTCAAATTAAAAAAAAAACTGTTTTAGGTAAATGGCAATAGGCACGACTCTCATTACATGGGAATTGAAGATATCTAACTGGTGAAATATTGGGTTTTGTATTTAGAAAAAGGAAAAGATCTAGATAGAGAAAGAAGAATATAGGTTTTTTGGATTATTTGATACTTCTATTGATTTAGATGTAGGTAAACTTTTAAGTCCTTCAATAAATGTTAATTATAAAATTAATAACAGGAAGCATAAAAGTGATCAAATCAACTTTTACGTAATGCGTCCTCACTTATGATCGGCAATTATCAAGCGTACTCGTAACACGGGTATCAAATATGTTTAATGTTCTAACAACATTGTATGTAGGTATGCCCGAAGGCGGATTGACTTCGAAAACTAGTTTACAGAATGATTGTAGCTCTTATGTCATCGAACGTAATACTTACTCGTAAATGCATCTGTTTATTAAACTTGAAATATGCTGTTACCATTTGGCAATAATGGGCTAAAAATATTGGCAATGTTGGCAGTTTAATGCAATATGCAATCGTAGGTGGCAAGTATAATTTACACTATCTGACACAATCAGTTCGTCAGGCACGAAAATAATAAGTTTTGTAGTAACATGTCTTATAAATACATTTCATTAATTAAACTAACGATGTTGGCGGAAAATCGGCGTGTAAATATCTACGACAAAACTATTTGGCTTTTGTGCCCGCCTCGCCATTCGTGACTTTTCAGAATCTTGCGATTGGAACGTACGGTCGTGGTTTAACCTTCGCTTGAATTGATATCTATTCTTAGGCCACTAAATTACTTGTTCCAGTAATTGTCAGTACCTTTATCGGTTGATTGATTCATTATAATTTACGCATTTATAGTTAGAGATTTAGAGTCAGAGTCAGGGCGGTGAAACTTTAGGATACATTAAAATGTTCCCAAGTCATCGACCTATATTCTGATAGATAGCTACTTAATATATCTATCAACGTTGAAAGTTGTGAAAATTAAATGTCATATAAATGTCGCTTTTGGCCACCTACGTGGGTATGTTTAGGGTGACACTCGGTTTCCGTCGTGTGATTCAACACAGACTCCTATGTGTAAATTATCTGCGCCTTTTCTGCGTAAAAAGCCAAGTGCGTGAAATAAAGAAAAACTGCACTTCCCCGGGTTACGCGTATAATGCGTCCATTCATAAATTAAAGGAACTGGTGACATTTTGGCTCTTGTCCAAAAATCACAACTTTGACTTTCATCCTTGACACGAGGCAGACTGCCTCTACAATATAATAAAATATGCACGTAGCCATCCTACATTCATAAATCAGCAGCTACGGTTTTGCAAAACGACCGAAGTTTTGTTATAGATCCAGGTATTCTCATAAAACAGTACTTATAACGAGCTGACTTTGACTAATGACAAAATCGTTTCTCAGAACGTGCAATATGCTTGGTGTTGACTACTTAACGAGAAATATAAATTATTATTTTACAGAATATCAACCTGATTTTTTGTTGCTTTTCAGAAAATCCAGAATAATATCGCAATGATATATTTAGCATTTCTTGAAACACTGGAGCGTTGTCCCAGTTTGGTGTCAGGACTCGCTTTATGGGAGACTATACTAAAAATAAGTTAGTAGTTGGAACACTACCACCAGCTGCAGAAATGAGTCAACCTATCTCAAAACCACATTCTAAGATTAAACAAGATCTTTATAGTCAAGAGCTTATTGAACAACAGTGGGCTGGCATTGGAGGCTTTCGACTTCAGAAACATGACATCCATTGTTGTCTATAACGATTTCTTTGAGCACCATTAGTGAAATATAACGCGGTCGGAGAAATACAAATATAGTTATGATCGAAAGGTTTGCTTGCTTGTTTACACACCATGACTTCTGTTACTACCTAGCGGGCTGTAGGCGTCTTTCCTATGTATATATAACAGTATTTTATCTGTTAATCAAGTAAGTTAAGTTTATTGAAAAATACCGTATATATTGTTATTGATATCAACAATGTTATTAGGCCACCAAGTCATTCAAGCAGGCACCTGTTACCTACCCGGTTTCTTAATCAAAATAGGTAATTGATCAAAACAAGTAATTGCATTATGTTCTTATCTGCTTACATAATTATGTACTACAGAGTTGCTTCAGTTCACTTTTTCAACACGTGATCTGATTAGCCGCTGACATAGTTTTTATTTATCTTTCTCAAAAAACATATACATATAAATAGAAAGATCGAATTAGTCCTCAGCATATCATAGATATGTGTATCTTTAAAATCGGTTTCTAAACTTTTGTGAGAATTATGGTCATATTGTTATAAACATAAAGCTAATGGAGTTATTTAATAAGGATTTCCAGCAAATGTAATTCAGAAATTGTTTCATGACTAATCAATTTCATTGCAACTTTGCACAGCGACTGAACTTGGTTTTTATGTAGATGTTTTATGTTACCTTCGTGTGAAGGTCGGAGCTCGTGGGTTGGTCTGGCAGGACGTCATCACGTCACCCACCAGCGCGTCGCCACCTAACAGAAGATTAATGCTGATAAAAGTGTTTAAGATTATAAATAATAGAGTGTGTGTCAAGTTCTCGACGTGACGGGAGGGACAGCTGTGCTCTGACGTCACGGCTTGTGAAAACACCTCTCAACTCCCATACTCTTCACAATTCAATTTAATAATCTTTCGGGGAGGCGTGACACCGTGAACCGAAGAGTTAAACTAGCTTACTAGCAAGTATGAACGTTATGTTTGGTAGTATATAGTTTGTTTTTAAAACTTTTATTTTAATTTTATTATCCTACCTACTATGTCGAGGTTTTTATAATGACATTTAACAATAAATATCTTTATTAAACTGAAATATAAAGTAAAAAAAAGATAGTTTTCTGAAGTCCCAAAGATGCGTGTGTTGCTTTAACAAACAATCGAATTAAAGGAGATGAGGGCAAAGAACTAATAAAGAACAAAGTGTTGAAGAGATGTTTGAACTTCAAACGTCTTCTTTTACATTAGAAAGCCGTGATGCGGTTGGCAGAGGACACAAGCTTAGAATCAATTTGTTGAGACATTTGCGTCAGAGGTGACTAAACGATCCCGACCGTGACAGACTAGGAAAGCTCCAGGAACAAACAGAAATACGAGTAGATAAGTGTTTTCCTCACACATTTGTCAACGTACACAGCTGACAGAATTAATTGCTAGCTTTTGCATGTCACTGCATTTATATTACTTTCTTATTTATTGCGCACGTTGTGATGAATAGTATTGACCGTTTGTGGTTGCTTATGAATTGGTGTTACCGATGCAAAAGCAACCACAAACGCGACATTTTATAAACGTAGCTAATTAACAAACTACTTGACGATGAAAGCTACAAGGAAAGTTAAAAGTAGCCCACGTAATTAATTAATGTAGGTAACGATGCACTTACATGAAATTGGAGCAAGGCTCACTCCAAAATAAATTTTATTATATGGCCATAACGTAAACCAAAATATTTTGACTGATCGGCTCAATATTTGCGTATAATATTTTAATACTCAGGTTTACAACGAGTGTAAAACTGCGATATTTCATTGAACGTTTAACACGCAGTATATTTTAGGGGTGATAAAATATAGGCTGCTTCTGTAAGAAGTAAAACGATGTGCCTAGAGTTTGTTGACCTGTTAAGTAATTGGTTTCAATAAGTGACTATACAAAAGAGAATGCCTAAAATAAGCTACTAAACTGGTAACTTCTTAACCAATCGCAACTGTTCAGCTTAGATATGTTAGGTACCTGGCTACATAACAAAAGACTCAATATTGTGTGAAATGTTGAAACAAGTAAGCCTTATTCCGCCAGATAAAAAAAAATGAACAAAAATACAGCTGCAACGATACGAAAAAAATTCTTACATAGGACGTTATCCATACTATACTATATACTATCCATACTAATATTATAAATGCGAAAGTAACTCTGTCTGTCTGTCTGTCTGTTACGCTTTCCCGCTTAAACCTCTCAACCGATTTTGATGAAATTTGGCACAGACAATCTTTGGACCCTGATAAAGAACATAGGCTACCTTTTATCCCGGAAAAATATGATGTTCCCGAGGGAAATCTAAAAAGCGCGATATAACCGAACTCCATGCGGGCGAAGCCGCGGTCGGAAAGCTAGTAAATAATATGAATGTAAAGATCAATGATGTTATAAATTCAGAATGGTATCATCATATTAAGAGTTATGTGTTAGTATTGATTGTATTGTATGTTTGACTTGATTTTTATTGGTTAGTCGAAGATATCGGGCCATTGCGCTTATGCACTTAATACTTTCAGATTTATGGATGACGTTATACCTATTAATTAAGATGTCACACTAAGTGAAAACGATTACCTATAAATTATAATCTGATTTAAATATTAGAAAGTAACTTAGGGTCAAGTGGTTAAAGGTGGCGAGTGTTTGGCTGTTGAAAGACAAATTAGGCTTTAAGTACTTTTAAATACGGGTTACTCGTATGTGTTAGTATTTATTGTATTTTACGTATGATTTGATTTGATTTTATTAGTTAGTCGAATATATCGGGTCGTTGCGCTTATGCAGTTAATTCTACTATGTAATTTTATGGATGATGTTATATCAACAAATTTGGATGTCGCACGAAGTGAAAACCATTATAAATCATAATCTGATTTAAATATTAGAAAGTAACTAAGGATCAAGTGGTTTCTTTCGCGTTCGGCTCTGGTCCAGGCCATGGTACGGAGCGATAGTACTTAGGAGACAGCCACCTCCTTCTGTAAGCAATAATGCTCGGAAAGGAGGGGCGGTGTGTGTTGAGGAGACCCCTAGCCACCGTAGGAGACGCCTTAGATGGGAGACAGCAGCCAACCCTCAGCCATCATAGGCACAGGCTTGCGATTTGGTCCTTTGTATTTCACGCGCGTCTCAAAGAAACGTCAGCGCATCATGGCGTAGTCAACTAGGCTAGGACCGATGCCTGCCAGGGTCACGGGTTGTTCGACAGAGACACCGTGGCTCCCTAGCCAGGGCTGGATTAACCATCTCGGGGCCATTAGGCACAGCTCGCCCCCGCCCCTCTTTTTCATGCCACAACAATGCAATTTGGAAATTTTTGTAATTTTTGAAAATGTTTGCCTGCTTGAGTAGCTGATTTCAAATTTTTATATTTGTCATTTAATAAGCGATCATTTAAGTATAAAAATTAAATGATATAAGTTAATAAATTAATTAAAGTGTCTAATACAAAACATAATTAGGTTAAGTTAGATTAATTTCAATACAATTAAAAAATTCAGACATTCACTGTCACTCTTATTGTGTCAATAATGGGGGCTTTTACCTTACAATTTGAAAAAAAAAGTTACCTTTACCGTGGTTTCATCAAAACAACTACAAACTACATAAAGTTCATAGTGGGCCTCTAGGCACTGGCCTAAAGTGCCTTATGGATAATACGGCACTGTCCCTAGTACAGGAAAATGAAGGCTTAGTCAGCAAAAGTCCCACACGTCCTTCCGCTTTGCCGAGAGTGGGAAAAGTCATTACATATTTCCCACACAAAAAACAGTCAGGAGTGTATTGGTCGTTGAGAGATAAATTAGGACTTTTAATAAGACTTGAAATTGTATTATTAAAACTGATTATTAATGTCCACGATGAAGATGCACAGTTAAGACATAGAATAAAGAGGGGAAGTAGGTTATCTGCGACCCAATCCGCGATTTAATTGCCTACTGTCTTAGGGTTGACGACTGTCCGCGCTTCGTCGGTTATGGTTGTCGCCCAAACCGCTAACAAATATTTATAGACTAAGAGCTTATGTTTAAATTATTTGCTTAGTATTTAGTTTACATATACTAGTCAGTTTTTTTTTTGTCATTTTTATTTTTAGTTTTGTACACATAAAGAACCATATTTATTTTTAATTAATACAAATATAAATAATACAAACATAACATCTATTGAATCACACATTTAATACAAAATTACAAATTAGCTACAGAAAAATACCTACTTTCTTCGGTTTCGACTATTACGAAACGCGTTGTTATTAAATTTTAATGTGTAATATATCCGTATCCTTGTAAATAACTTTTAGAAATATAATTTGAAAAATATAAATCTTTTATTTGTTCATATAGAAATACCAACTTTGCAGTTCATGTGATCATTTTTAAATGCTTTTTGGAACATCTGCTCCATCCTCTTAATAATATTTTCTACAAAGTCGTCAGGTGGAACCACTAATGAAATATGGTTTCTAGAATAATTTTTGTAGTGAAGATACCTAGATTCTGCACTTAAATTGCAAACTTGCTGATTAGCATTTAAATACGATTTAAGACGATAGATACCCTCGAGCGGCCAAAAACGCTCATCTTTCAAAGTTTATTCCTCCAGAATGCCTTGATCAAAAATTTTGAAAAAAATATATTATAATCATAGATTCAAGCACAACATATTTAGTGTTTATTATTTTCTATACGGCCTATATTTACGTCAAAAAAAAAATATTTCTACACGGCGTTTTTTAACTTTTAAATCGATATTTCTCTTAAAGCGCTTAGACTTTTTAAAATATTCTTACTCGCAGTAACGCGTACCTGTAAGAACTATAGAATCATAGTTCTATTTTAAAATTGATGAAATATTTAATAAGAAAAGTAATAAAAATGAGTGTCCGTACGAGTTTCCGCCTTGCGAGGTTCAGAGGGGCTCTATGCGGGATGCGGGCGCGGGTGGCCGGCAGTCTCGCGCCAGCGCTCGTGAGAGGAGGCTGTGTCACTTTTTGCTCCGCACACCCTTGGATAATAATGTAAAGACATGCTTCAGAAGCGGGGAAAATAATAACGACGTAGTATGATCCAGTACAAGTCTGTTTAATTACTGATCAACAGTACAGACATCAGTAGCTTTTATACACCATTGAGTCAAAACACTAACGAATAGTCACAAAACTAATAGACAACGGAAACGGAAATTATCAGGTATTGAATAAAATTAAGAAAAAGTTAATAGTAACGCTAGTAATTTTCAATAATTGTGTACAGATATTTGGATTAACCTAAAATGTCGAAAGTTGTTTATATTTATTTATTTGAACAATGCTTGATTCAATAAATAAATATCCGATGGGCGGGAAGACTAATGCTTGGTAGGATTTTATAATAAGAGTTGGCGGTAATCGGAAGTTGCATCAATAATTCTAAAATTAATAAATCAATGGCCGAAAGACCGGAAGTGTACTTCCAAGTGTGATTTTAGAATAAACTAAGGTTTTAAAATCCTCCCAAGTAATTTAAAGTAATCATAATAAATTTAAATTAATATAAATAATTACGCAACTACGATGATTATAAAATAATTATGTATAGCTCGAACTAAGTATAGCTTCATAGATGAGCGGGAAGCGGAAGCTGTAACACTAAGTACTTCGAGTGCAACGAAGTATTTTTAGTGATTTTGTGTATAATTATTGGATGTTTGCATTTATTGCCGCGCTGGGACGCTTTACGTGATTTTATATGATGTTTTATTTTGATACTAGCTTTCCGCCCGCGGCTTCGCCCGCGGAGTTCGGTTATATCGTGCTTTTCAGATTTCCTTCGGGAACACCAAATTTTTCCGGGATAAGAAGTACCCTATCATTTAATCCGGATTTCTAACTTTACGGCTACAAAATTTCAAAGCAATCGGTTCAGTAATTACATTGTGAAAGCAGAATAAACAAATAAACAAACTCACTTTCCCATTTATAATATTAGTATGACACTTTCCCATTTATAATATTAGTATGATTCGGTTATATCGCGCTTTTTAGATTCCTTCGGGAATATCAGATTTATCCGGGATAAAAAGGCCCCATCATTTATTCCGGACTTCTAACTTTACGTCTACAAAATTTCAAAGCAATCGGTTCAGTAATTACAGTGTGAAAGCAGAATAAACAAATAAACAAACTCACTTTCCCATTTATAATATTAGTATGACACTTTCCCATTTATAATATTAGTATGATTCGGTTACATCGCGCTTTTCAGATTCCTTCGGGAATATCAGATTTATCCGGGATAAAAAGGCCCCATCATTTATTCCGGACTTCTAACTTTACGTCTACAAAATTTCAAAGCAATCGGTTCAGTAGTCACGGCGTGAAAGCGGAACAAACAAACAAACAAACTCACTTTCCCATTTATAAATTATTAGTATTTTCTAGATTCTGATCATTGTAAACAGTTTTGACTTCTCTGAGTAAGTGTAAATATTAGCCCTTAGACTCTTAGAGTTACCCTTAGACTCTTTGAGGTTGAGGGTAGACTGTCGACAAGCGAACATCAAAGTAAAGTGCTCCGTGTATTATTTTTAATAAAAATAGATTATAGTGTTTATTTGTGATTAATTCTACGTAAATCTGGTCATTACAATATTAACTGTTTGGACAAGTGTTATATCCTGTGTAAAAAGTGAACTTTTTGAACAAAAACGATAAATAAAAATATCATCATAACGAAGTGCATTAAACGTCTTATATAAACTAATACATTAAAGTCTTAAATACTTTCTAGTGACAATCGTTAAGGTGTTAAATCAATTGTAATTAACTTCAATTGTAGCAAAATAGCACAAAATAAACAAAAACTATATTTACATTAAACTATATTTACATTATTTACTTTAAATATTCACAAACTTTTTTCTATAAACTTGGGTGTTTATTAGTAAGGTGAAAAGTGTGATTTAAAGCATATGAAAATTCTGAACACAATAGTTACAAAAAAACTGATATTGTGGAAAAATAGTGCAAAAATAATTATAGCATGACTCATCTTAACGGCTTTTTTAAATTTTAAAGTGAACATATGTCGAATAAGAATCATTATTTCGTTTAAGAACGTAACTGTGTAGTTGGTCTCGAGGTAGCAATTGCGCCTGCAATATTGCGTAGGCGGCGTGTCGCGAGTTCGATCCCCAGAGCAAGCGATACTTTTTTAGTTTATATCATATTTTAAAGCTATCGCGTAGAAATCAAACATGAATTTTCTGGATAATATCACGTTCCGCCGTACGAGAACCAAGTCTGACTCAATATTAAATGACAGTGAGGTAATAGCCGCCACACCAACATTAAATGAGACTGTTACGAGTGTACCAGAAATGTCCGATGACGAAGACGATGTAATTAAGAAACTACGTGAACAAATTAGTAATCTCACATTAGAACTACAGAGCGCTCACTTAGAAATTGAATCTTTGTCTTTAGAAAACAGTAATCTGAAATCTTTAAACGAAAAATTGAGTAAAAATAATGATCTTTATAAGAAAGTAACTATAACACCCACAAAACTAAAGTCATCCAGCTCAAAAAAGAAAAAAAGCAATAACAATAAAACCAATAAACAAACACAAACAGAAACGATTAAACCGAAGATTAATAAACCAGAAGTACAAACAGTTAATACAACGAAAACATATTCAAAACGTAACAAAATATGTATTATAAGCACAGACAATAAAAATAACTTGCTTGATATAGCAGAAAACGTTTTTGAGAATTGTGAAATCTGTCACTATATCACACCCCATGCAAATATACAAGTTTTGCTAAAAGGTATTAGAGAAAAGTTAGCAAACTTCACTTTATTAGACTTCTGCGTTATTCTACTAGGTGAGGAGGACTTTAAAACTACGAATAGGTATTATGATGGTATATTACAGATTAGACAAACCTTGCAAGAAATCACAAATACTAATATAATTATTTGCACCCCAACGTACAAGTTTTTTACAAACAACTATTTGTACAATTCAAGAGTAGAAACTTTCAACAATTTATTATATTTAGATACCAATACTCACGAACATGCTTATTTTTTGGACAGTAATAAGAATTTGGTATATGACGACACTATGTTTAACAGACGTACTGGTGCGATAAATAGTTTTGGAATGAAGTTTTTATTCAAGGATATTTATAGAATGATTGTTTACGTAGAATCTTCCATCACTAGCTGCAAATATGAAGTTGACCAAAACATTGAAATGTCACCGACTCATAATGATATCTTGAAACCTACTCCGCAGAAGCTTTTTCGGTCATAAATATATCACCATAATGCACCAAAATATTGCAGGTTTGAGAAGCAAGTTGGATGCATTAGCGATCTGCTTGCAAGAACTATCAGATAATAATAATGATATTGATGTTATTTGTTTGACTGAACATTTTATGATGACAGGCTATGAAGGTACATGTATAATACCCAATTTTTGCATAGTTGCCTACTTTAGCAGAAGTAATTCTAACAGAGGAGGGTCGTGCATCTACGTGAAGAAAGGTCATCATTGGAAAGTGATTCCAAAATCAGTGTTATTCACTGAGTGCTCAACTTTTGAATGCTCTGCAATAGAACTAGTAGACTACAAGGTTATTATTATCTGTTTATATAGGGTTCCGGTTGCTAGTAACTTAATTAATTTCTTTGAAAGATTAGATAAGATGCTTAAATATGTAAGTACAACCTATAAAAAGCACAATATTGTAGTTGCTGGGGATTTCAATATTAATATATTAAAACAAAATAACATCACATCCGAATTTGAATGTTTGCTTCTTAACTATAACCTAAGACTTAAGATAACCGAACCAACCAGGCAAATTAGCAAAACATGCATAGATAACTTTGCTCACAACTACCACAATAAATGTAAAGCAGAAGTGATTGACTTTGCATTATCAGACCACACGGCTCAGATATTGAGGTGTCAGGTCAAAAAAGTGTGTCTAATAAAAAGCTGGAAAATTAAGCGTAGAGATTACTCTGAAGAAAATCTTAAGAAGTTTAGAACTTGTATAGAGAAATTGTCTTTTTCGGAAGTGTACTCAGCCTCTGACCCAAATATAGCCTATAATGCTTTCTTTGATTTGTTCAAGTTATTCTATGATCTTTGCTTTCCATTTAAATATATAACAATTAATACACATCGTAAAGCTAAATGGATGACGCGAGGAATTAAGGCTTGTAGTATCAAAAAACGTGATCTTTTTATGGCAATACAGGAAAAAACCAAGCCAGGTTAATAAAACTAAACTGACACAATTTTCTAGAAGATATAAAAAAGTAATCAAATTAACACAGCGTGCACAAAATAATCATTTAATTAGCGTGTCAGATAATAAAAGTAGATCAGCCTGGAAGATCATAAACGAATCTAAACAAAATGTACCAAATGACACTATATCTAGCATTAAAATAAATGACAAAATAATAACTGACCCTTGTGAAATATCTGACGCTTTTAATAATTATTTCATAGATAAAATTGTACCCAGAGATGATTCACTCAGCATGCAGTATAAGTTTTTAACGTCTACTAAGCAAAAGTCTATGTTTTTGAAGGCATGCTTACCACATGATGCATTTCAGATTATTAGAAGTTTAAAAAACACGAACAGTGTAGGTTATGATGGGATATCAACTAAAGTCTTGAAGTATATTGCTGCGAATATTTCTACTCATCTTTCCTATCTGATAAATATATCTATTGAAGCTGGAATTTACCCCGACAAATTAAAAACTTCTGTCATAAAACCAATCTTCAAGAAAGATAATAGTGAATGTCTAGAAAACTATAGACCTATTGCCTTGGTTCCGGTTATATCCAAAATTTTTGAGAAGCATATTTACAAAGAACTAAATAACTATTTAGAGAGTAACAATATTCTGGCACAAGAACAAAAAGGTTTCAGACAAAATAAGTCAATAAATATGGCCATATATGACTTTCTGAATTTTGTTATGGTTAATGTTGATAAAAGAATACCTATCTGCTCTATTTTGATGGATATGACGCAGGCTTTCGATTATGTTGAACATAATTTATTGTTAGGTAAACTTAATAAATATGGAATAAGAGGTAATGTTTTAAAATTATTTGAATCTTACCTCAAAGGCCGTCGCCAATACACTGAATTGACTAGAGTGAATGTCATAACAAGAAAAGAAGAAACTTTCAGATCATGTGAACGTCAACTAAATTACGGTGTTCCTCAAGGAACCGTTTTGGGGCCACTATTTTTTATATTGTATATAAATGACTTACCCAATGCCACTGATAATCCTGTAACTCTTTTTGCGGATGACAGTACAGTAACTGTTAAGTGTAAAGATCTAAGTACTTATGAAGATGACATAAACAACACATTGAACTCAGTCATGAATTGGCTTAATATCAATAACCTTAAAGCCAACTTAAGCAAAACTAAATTAATGTACTTTAGACAACGTTTACCGGCACCAAATAACCTAAATATAAATTATAACATGCAAAAAATAGAGGAAGTAGACAATTATAAATTTCTAGGCCTATATATTGATGACAAAATGACCTGGAAGCCACATATTCAACAACTATGCAAACGCGTTAGTAAATCTGCCTATGCTCTACATACACTTGCATATAAAATAAATTCCGGTGCCCTTATAATTGCGTATCATGGGCTGGTGGCATCTGTTCTCAGATATGGCATAATTTTCTGGGGGAATTCCACCGACAAAGATATTGCCTTTAAAGCGCAGAAACGTTGCATTCGAGCTATGTTTGGTTTAAAGTCAACAGAGAGCTGTCTGCCTTTCTTTAAGAAGCACAACATTCTACCACTACCCTCACTATATGTATTTGAAGTAGCGGCTTTCGTTAAACAAAATCCTCACTTGTTTACTTTAGTATCTGTAGCTCTCAATCGGACCCAAAGGGACGAAAGTCGTTTGTGTATTCCAAGAACGAATACTGCCTTAATGTATAAAAGTCTATTTCACATGGCACCAGTTATATATAATAAATTACCGAAAGAGCTAAAAAAATTGCCTGTAAATTCATTTAAAGTAAAACTAAGAAGTATGTTGTGTCAAAAATGTTATTATAGTGTATCGGACTTTTTATTGGACAAATCTTGACATTGTATAATTGTAATTTTTTTTTCTTTGACTTTGTATTATTTAAGTCCAAATTATTTTGACATATATTTGATCAATTGTTTTGACTTCATTATGATAACATTATGGGATTTGCTTATTTGACCATGTTGTATTTAAATCAGAATGGTTTTGACGTTAACTTAAAAATTATTATGACTTTTTGACTTTAATTATCCCTATTATAATGTAATCTGTATAATGTAATTTTATTATTTTATTTTTTGTATTTGTATGCCTATAATAGGCTGATCATAGCGCACTTTATCCTCAAATATGAATACCTAACCACTGTACCTATGTATCACAAATAAAATATTTCTGACTTCTGACTTAGTATTTATTGCCGCGCTTGGACGCTTTATGCGATTTTTTGAGTTTTTTTTTTTTGAGTTAATTTTAGACGATTTTTTTTTTAATTTTCGAAAAAGATTTATTGCATAGTGTAAGGGGTGTCAAGAGGGTAACTTCTTATACGGGTCATTTTTTTTTTAAATTATAAATTAGCGCTTGACCGCAGTCCGGCCTGATGGTAAAGTGGTACGATCGTTGATGGTAAAGCGTGCTAGTTTATTAAGAGCCTATTCACTCTAGCCTTGAAGACACTCAAATTGTAGTGTGAAGGAAACACCGCCGCTGGCAAATTGTTCCAGTCTCTCGATGTACGCGGTATAAAAGAGGAAGCGAAACGCTTTGTCCGGATCGTAGTGGTGTTAACAACGTAAGGGGGAAACTCGCCGTACGACGTACGACGTGTCGTCCGATGGTGGAACGGAGATGGGGAATAAAATCATGCAATTCCCTCGCTCACTCCTCAAAATGCATCCTATAGAACACAAAAAAGGCTAGCTACTCTACACCTGTGCTCTAGGCTTTGGAGACCATCTCGAGTTAAATCAGTGTCACCAATCAGCCTCTTCGCACGCCTCTCCACTGAATCCAAAGTGGCCAGGTGACACTTAGCAACACCAGCCCAAATGTGGCTGCAGTACTCTACATACGAACAGACCTGTGTTTTGTACATCATAAGAAGCTGCCCTGGTGTGAAGTACCGCCAGACCTTTGCGATAACGTCAAGTTTCCTGGCAGCCACCTTGGCCTTGGACTCAATGAACCGCCCAAAGTTTAGGCTCGAGGAAATCTCAACTCCCAAAAGCTGAAGGCGGTCGTTACACTCCAAGGATACATTTCGAAAAGTAGGAGTCAAGGTGAATGGGCTCCTTTTGGCGGTGAAAAGACACGCCTGTGGTTTGGCGGCTTTGAATGCTTCAAGATTGGCCTTGCCCTATTCGAAGATTGCCTGTAGTGCAACATTCGTTCGCTCAACCATGGCCTCTCTTTCGTACCGGATTGAGTCCCTACTAGCCCTAGCATCCGGCAGGTATCTCACCACAACTGTGGTGTCATCTGCAAGCCCATAGATACTGGGCATCAGCAGATCGTTAATATGAAGCAAGAACAGAGTTGCAGAGAGAACAGAACACTGGCATTAGTCGACATGGGCTCAGATGAGCAACCGTTGACAACAACTCGGAGGGACCGTTCAATCAGGAAGTCTTTTACCCAGCCAGTCAGGCCAGGGGAAATGCCGTAGAAGCTTACTCAATAGGCCAGGGTACCATACCCGATCGAAGGTCTTCGAGATATCAAGGGAGACAGCAATCGCTTCCCCATTTCTCTCGAGGGCCTCGCCCCACAAGTGAGTGGCATACACTAGAAGGTCCCCAGTTGACCGATTGCGGCGAAACCCGTACTGTCGGTCAATGAGGAGATCGTTACCTTTCAGGTAAGTCAAGAGGCGTGACTTCAACACACGCTCCATAATTTTGCAAAGTATGGAGGTGATCGAAATTGGCCGATAGTTGGTAGGATCGGTACGACTACGACTACCCCTTTTTGGGCACGGGCTGCACTTTGGCAAGCTTCCAGGCCTTGGTCACTATACCAGTCCTAAACGAGAGGCGATACAAGCGCGTCAATACAGGAGACATCGGGCGCACATACTTTAAGAACAATCGCTGGTATACAATCTGGATCACTAGCCTTATTCACGTCTAGACGACACAGTACTATTCCTGGCCTGAGCCTGAGCCTGGCTGGTGCCTGAGGTTCCGCAATGAGGTAAATTAGGTGGAGTAGCACTTCAAGTATCAAGACGCGAATAATGGGCAAAGAGAGATGCAATGAGAACTGCTTTCTCTCTCGCCGTATGAGCCAGTGTTCCAACAGGCCGAACCAGCGGAGGGAGTGTGGCAGAAGTTCGCCTCGACCGATTTGGCAAGGGACCAAAAAGATCTGCTACCGAATGGTAGCGCAGATAACTTGTTACCAATATGGGTAATGCGGTCGAAGCGAGCCTTCCTAAGCGCCTGTTTGTAGGACTTGGCAGCACGATTAAAGGACTTATCCGGAGCTCCGCGTCCACTAGCGTCAACCTAGGTGAGAAATGGCGTGTGCTTACGCTGTTCACCTTTGACACAATCGGCATTGAACCATGGGCGAGCCGAGTCACCGACGGGCACGTCATTGAAGGGGATAATCCATAATACTCCATAGCTTGACGCACCACATCGGTTATAGCCTCCGCACAGCTCACGGATTGTCAGAAGAGAAGCAGACATGCTGCCAAGGATAAGATGCAAAGAAGTGGCGTATCTCATCCCAATCCGAGATTCGTGATCTGGTGGGGAGAAGGACGATACAGACTTCACCAGACAGTGGTCTGAAGTTCTCAACGGTGAGGAAACTATTACAATACATCTGTTCGGATCAGTGGTCAGCAGAAGGTTAGACAATTGGCGGTATGAACAACTACATCGGGCACCCTAATCGTTCGTTCTACCAGCTGGGAAAAGCCCATTGAAAGCGCAAAGTTTCGCGCCTCTCTCCTAGCGTGGTCGGTCCTCTCGTACGGGAAAAGCCAGTCCTGATGGCAGGTGTTGAAGTCCCCCAGAGCGACGAACTGTGCGTCAGTGCGTCAGGGTGCCGGTGCAGCGCATTGTCAGCAGCCTCACTGAGGTGGTCAAATAATCGAGTTGTCTCCTGATCACCGCTGTGCGATCGGTAGACACAAGTTTTTTTTTTATATATATATATATATTATAAACTAGCGCTTGACCGCAATCCTGCCTGATGGTAAGCAGTGACGCAATCGTTGATGGTAAAGCGCACTAGTTTATTAAGAGCCTATTCACTCTAGCCTTGAATACACTCAAATTGTAGTCCGACGGAAACACCGCCACTGGCAAATTGTTCCAGTCCCTCGATGTACGCGGTATAAAGGAGGAGGCGAAACGCTTCGTCCGGATCGTAGTGGTGTTAACAACGTAAGGGTGGAAACCAGCCGGACTGGTGTGGAAAGTGTAAACAATTTTGTCCACACCAGTGTCAACCAACAGCCATAGGGACGAGAAGTGATGGTATTTGAGGTGGCAGAGGCGCCGGCAACAGATGTCATTGCGGACATAGACAGAGTGCTCTAAATGATCCTCCAATGCGTATCCCGGGTAGCTGAGGTATGCCGCATCAGACGGACATCTGATCTGTGTCTCCGTCAAGAAAAGCCAATGCGACCTCTCAGTCTCAAGGTGGTGGTTTAGTGCAGTGAGACTGGAGTGCAGACCTCAAGTATTAGAGAGGTGCATTTTGAATGAGAGGACGTGCGTCCGCTGTGCATATTAGACCTTTTCATAGATTTAAATGAGTGAATAGGAAGGAAGACGGCGGTTGAGTGAGGTGATGCAATGTTAAACCCAACAATGCGACCAACGATGGGCCAGAGGGAGATTGATCTGGAGACTGCGGGGACGCCCTCCAGGGATCGCCATCGGGTCCTCTCGTCCGGTCGCCAACCAGCAGGATACACATATACAGCAGGGCCACCCTGGGATTTTTGCAGTTGGCTGGGCAGCTTTTCCTGTGTAGCTGGCACACTACTTGGGCCCCCAATTACCTGCGATCGGCCAGCGGAGCACCGTGCTTCGGATCCCGCTACCCTCCATGATCAAAGTCCCAACACAACATCATTTGGCGTATCGTACCCGGCACACACCGCAACACAAATGCTCAGACCCGTCCTTCGAACGGCTTCACCAGATATCATGCCGGAACATCTCGGTGGCGGCATGACTTGCTTGTCTGGTGGGTGGTAACTTATGCCGGCAGCCGATGTTGTGGCCTACCACCGAGGAAAGAAAGAACTATGAAAGAACTTTGACCCCTAGCACTTGTCAGCACTTGGCCTATAACTTTTTCGCTGCGACGTACCAGTTTCGAGATAAAACGGCCCACCATGTGAAGGGCTACGATCTCGAAATTAGTGTATCGCAGCGAAAAAGTGACAAGGGTCAAAATTATTTCTAAGGCCACACCCTGTTCATTCCTCCAATAAAAATTAAGAACATCTCAAAAAAAAAAAATTCGTCAAATTTTTGCTAAGTCCAAAACAAATATTTTCCTTCCCTAAAAAAATATATAATTGATACTTGTAATTTAATCCATATGAAACTTGATTAAATTTCCCCAATTTTTTTTTTCTAGTAGGTAAATCAAAACAATTTCTTTTTTTCATTTTTTAAGTTCATTAGTCTCAAGTGTACATTACCTAAAATTTGGTCAGCTAAATTTTTAAAAAACTATGTATTCTAAATAACCTGACCTGACCTGTGGGTATTATTTAGATGATGGAGTTCCTGGGATTTTTTTTTTAAGTCCTGGTAAGTATCAGTGGGAATTATACCAAAAACGCTAAATGCTAAATAATAACTATAAATAAAAGAATAAACCGGTTCCCATTTTGCATTAATCATTTTTATAAATTAATATTTGTTTTCCCTTTTTTAAATAAGAAAATCCCTGCAACGCAGTGTCGAAAACATAATAAAACAACATAATAAAAGTAATTACCTAATATGTTTCACTTTAGGGCATGAGTTTTGATACCACGTAATTCTATATTAGGTACTTTTTAGACAGAATAGTATGAATAGTGTACTTTATAGAAATGGTATGGCATTCTACGTTTGTTGCGAGCCGTCCGCGCTCGAAGCAAGCGAGTAGGAAATGTGCACGTAAATATGATGCGGGGTGCGCGGGGGTTTTCTGCCTAGCCCCACCCAGATGCGCAAGGTCATCGTCGTTACTAATCGCCTTAATAAACGACGCTGGTACCTATGTGTGAAAGTCGAAAGTAAAATAACACATGTATGATGCTCCTACGCATACGATACATTACGTTACGGAAATGCTCTTTCTTCCTGTCCTCTTTAAACGTCAGTGAAATATCAAAATGATTACGATGTCATTTTACAATTTGTCGTAGTAGGTTTCATTGCCAAAGCCGTGCCGTGTTTTAGACATAATATTTATCAGCATCTGGACACCTGTATCATCTCTATCACCAATTGCGTAATCTCTACAGTCACCAGAACTTGATTTCGGATGAATGTAGTATGTAGGCCGTACGTAGGTTTATTTTATATTACATACATGTTACCTATCACTTTTATTTTTGTAATAGAATTTAATATTCGTCTTGCTTTTAGATTTATATTACAGAGATCACTTTTATTTTTATTCTGCTCTCTGCGCCTATAGGTACCGCGCTGTAGAAAAGTTCAACATTTTTCAAAATTTTATTTTCTGAAATCAATACTCCAATTTGATTGATGCATAGTTTTTTTTTCGGAATGGAAAATCCTCATGGATGTCCACCATCCTGGAGTGGCCGGCGGTGTCTGTCAGACTCCTGCTGAATAAAAACCAGTCCGGTGTTCTTCCACTTCAAACCTATGTCTGGGGTCGCTAGAACGAACTTGTAGGCGTGGAAAGTTTTAGTTACTAACCTAACCTAACAGTAAAGTTAAAATATTTAGTATACGTATAATTAGAGTAAACGTCATCAGTCTTGTGCGTTATGCGCAGTCTCAGTGAAAGTGGTCAGACGAGTGCGCCCGCGGCGGTTCAACTGTGAACGAATAAATTAGTCGCAGCGCCCTTCACTGATACACAGATCTAAAACGTCACTCGTCATGGGTTTGTGAAAGACACTCTTGCGTAACATAAAGGTCACTTGTTTCTTACTTGCAGTGTTTGTGCTTTCGTTCCTCAAAGTTCTGGTCGAGACGCTTAATGTCTGTAGGTACTCAGTTTTGACAATATTCTGGTTTACGAGTACATAATTATATAACGTTGGATATTTATTTATTAACGGCACAGTTGATGAAGTGGTGCGCTGCGTGTGGCGAATTCGATTCTCGCAAGGAATAAATATTTGTATAACCTAACCAAGTCATCATCATCATCCGAAGCTTTTTCAGTGTTCCGCTTTACCAGTCTAACTGCTGATATGGCTAAACTTCGACATTTTCCGTGAAGCGACTGCCATCTGACCTCCATAACCCGAAGGAGACATCGAAGCATTGCAGCTAGACCAATTGTTGGACTTTTGAGGGCTCCAACAACCCGTAACGACTGCCATTAGATGTTCGTATGGCAACCGGGACCAACGGCTTAACGTGATTTCCGAGGCACGACAAGACCAGTGCAAATATTCATATTCATGCATACAAATATTTGCACTGTGCGGGGAGCGAACCCGCGCCTCCTTGCGCAGCGGCCGCGTCCGCTACCGCTAGGCTACGGAGGCTATAATCTAACCAAGTAATATTTAATTATTGGGTCTTCGTTTTTTTTCTAATGTCTTTGTAAGATAACTGAAATTCCACGATGTATACACATATCTACATAATATCACGACCATTCATTAATATTGTACGACCCAGTCCACTTTTGTATTAACAATTAGTTAAAGCAACGAATCACTGTCTCTCAAGATACAGGCTACCGCATAGTTTGAGAGGCAGAGTTTCCTCTTTTGGTGTATAGATCAGTTATTTGTATACATAAACCATTATAACTATGTGAAATCTGATCCTTTCTTGATGAAATAAATATTATTATTATTATTATTATTATATAACTCTATGTGTATATAAATATACAATAATAACAATTCATATACAATAACACATTCACATACAATGTATTTTAATTGTTACCCTTCTCCTGTTCTTATCCCATCCTAATTTATTTGGGGCCGGCCGCAACATGTATATTTCCATATATCTCTTTTAGATGTCAGCTCGGCAGTAACGCCCTTTACACACATTTTATCCTTCGTTTCTTTGGTCTTCTCCAACTCGTAAAGCCATCAACATTCATAAACAAAACTCTTCACATTTTCCTATTATATATATGTATATATAATAACAATAAGTAGTAATATATAATAAGTATTGTAAGTACTATTAATACTTTAAGGAGTATATCTGCAATTTACATTGTACATACTAAATACTTATAATATATACGATAATGAATTAAAGGAGAGAGGTGTTGAGATGAATATATATCTAATTACGCTATTTGTTTCGAAAAACTCTGCTACTTCCGCTTAAATGCAAACTGACTGTTGGGGGTCCTATTATTAGGGGGAAACGTATTCCAAGGAAGTATAGACTGAATATGAAGGGAAGAATGAACAAAGTCAGACGTTGAGTAGAACAAGTAAGAGAAGATTGTTAGAAGAACGCAGATTCTTAGTGTGTACAAAAGACAGCCAGGAACAAGCTATATGGTCATATTTCCTGAGTTTGAATGTGAACGGATACCATTGTTGAGCATTCTGCTGAGTTTATCCAGCAAAATCGCATTCAAGCTAAAGTAGCATTCATTTCCAGAGTGGATTATATGGAAAACCAAAGTCTGCACAAGCATGGTTTTCGTTTCAGCGGGTAAAATGATTCCCAGACTGATTTCAAACTTTCAACATCGCAAAGTACCGTTGACTCTTTGACTAACATTAGAGCATCGAGTCAAGATGCAAACCGGCAGGGTAATTGCGTAACACACGATCAGTAGCAATGGATTTCATTTTGAAAGTTAAACAACATTCATTGAGTTATTTACGTTTTTGAGCAGACAAATTTCCGAACATATGAAGCAATGGATTGGCAATTGCCTTCGCAATGATTCCAACTAATAATAATTGCGCGTTTCGTAATTAGGGTACCGGACCTTTGACAATATTGGTAATTACCTAGTGGGTATGACGTTACCTATTGAAAATAATAGGAAGATAGCTAAGCGTCAGCCTACATATCAAGCATGTGCTCCTAATAAGGTACAATGGCCTGACACTTCAAGGAGCTTACTGAAACCCTGAAACTACCACTTTTTCATAGCATTTAAGACTCAGTTTACATCTACTCTAGCGTCCGATAAACTTCCTTGAAAATCAGCATCTAGATGATATGAACACCGAAGACAGTTACTTATAAAATTAATGAAGATGCAGAATATTAATGGAGAAAGAATTCCGCCTTGTGGAACGCATGTACTGGTTTCTAGTGAGCAAGTGTCAAACTCTCATATTTACTTTTGTTTACATCAATTTGTGTTTTCACAGCTTTCTTTACAACGCAATATACGCTGCTTAACAAGTAGCTCGTTTCAAATTTCAAAATGCAAACTTTTCATATCTTTTACAAGACATTTATAGAGTTCTAAATAAAAAAAAAACCGGCCAAGTGCGAGTCGGACTCGCACACCGAGGGTTCCGCCGTACAAACGTAGCGGTTTACAAGTAAGTTTATAATTATTAAAAAAATATTTTATGTCATATAAGCAAAAATAATATTTTAATATTTTATGTAACTTCAAATTTATCATTTTCGCAATTTTTCCTTTAACTGTCTGTACTATATAACGTTGCTTCGTGCCGAATTTCTTCTGAGTTCACAGGAAGTACCTACCTTGTAGGTTTTGATTCCCTAGCGTGTGACGGAAATTCGTCTAAGGAGTCTGTATAAACTGCTGTATCTTTTGATCGCGTTAACTTAGAAGTTTGAGTTTTTCACTGCTTAAAGGGACAATAGACCTAGGTATTCCGTATTTGGTATAAATTTCAATTTGATATCTTCATTATTTCATGAGAAATAAGGTAGTAAGTTTCATTTTATTAAAATATTTTTATTATATTATATAACTACAAAAATATGATTTTCGCAATTTTTCCTATATTTGCATTATATGACAATCTTCATGCCAAATTTCAAGATTTCTGAGTTTACAGGAAGTATCCTGTAGGTTTTGATTCCTT
>JADWQK010001695.1:0-132869 GCA_017933935.1 Sesamia nonagrioides
ATTAAAAAAAAATAATAATTATAATAATTTAAAAAAAATGTTTATAAAATAAAATTTATTATCAACTTTCTTAAAATTTTCATAAATATGCATTTATAATTTTTTTATGATTTATTTTATAAATAATTTTTAAAATAATAATAATATTTTTTTTTCGTACTTAAGGAGTAAACTCCAGTCGTGCGTCGGAGCTGACACACACACTTTTTATTTCTTACTCCTCCGCTATTCTTTTCTGATTAATTTCGTTGCGGGACCCAAGACAGTTGAATTGTTTCTCCGGGACTCGTCGAGCTTCATTGCTAGGTGTTTTTTTGGCGGTCTCCACTGTTGATTCTGGCTTTCAGGAGTTGCAGTGGGTGGGAAAAGTGTGGCGGGTTTTGTCTAATAATAAAATAGATTATGTTAAGGAGATGTTGATTGTTGATGTCTTTTGCAACGAGCGTTACGAGCTTACCGGTATGGAGAAAAATTGAAGGAGAAAAATGGAACTTTTTTACTGGATGCCCCTGTGGAATTCTGTCTGATAGAAAAGTTTTCTATTCTATTACTTGGGTGACTGTTGAAACTTATTTCTGTCCCTTGAATAAATAAATATCAACTATTTGATATTTATTCAAGTGACAGAAGTTTTAAATTGGTGTATTGGTGTAACATTGCGAGAAAGGAATATTTCGATTTATAATGATGTGTTCTTGGTGATTTGGTTTGGAAACTGATTGGTTACTTTCATCTCTTGTCTGTGCGACGGCTAGGGCCACGGTTTCTTGTTTAACCAACCCGCAACCCTGACCCAAAAGGCATCGGTCTTCTTGGACCCCGTCACGATGTGCTGACATCTCTTTGAGGCGCGCGTGAAACACGGCGCGCCATCAACTCGGGCCTGGTCCTTACCGGGCGGCGACCTGAGACCGATGCCCGAGGGTTGCGGGTTGCTTTTAAAAAAGAAGCCGTGGTCCTGGCAGACAGGCAAGTGAAGAAACACAAGTCGCCCAGAGCGGTATTTTGGCATTTGATGATCTCCCATCCACAACAAAAAAAGAAGACACGATTAAGAACGATCCTTCAGGAGTTTATACTTATAGAAGTGCGTATTAATTTCAACACAAATGTAGATGTAACAAACAATAATAAAGTAGTTTTTAGAAAAAAAAAATGTGTTCAAAACAATAAATTTTCTTAATTTTTTACGCAAAGCCCGCATACTGCCTATACATAAGATGAGAAAAAAAGAGATAAATAGAACACAAATAAAAAATAAAATGATATAAGAAATGCAAATGACAAATTTTATTTTATATACCGGCTGCGATTTTTTCCGTTTAGAGAATTTACTTTATTTTCTCGACGAATTCATTAATAATTTCCGCACGTAGATTCCCGAGTTTTTCTGTTGAATTTTCAATTTATTTGATGATTTATTTGTTTTTTTTTTATCTGTGCTCCTGATTTGTGTTTTCAGATCGGTGGGACTTTTCCTTCATAATTAGGTGGAATAAACTCCTGACCCACTTTAGTTAATATATTACTAACAATAGGCTTAGCTTTACGTTAACTAATATTATGTATATGGGTAATTTGTCTGAATCAATTTTATAACTTTGAATAGGCTTCAACACCTTTCACTTTTTAAACCCTTTTCAAAACCTGGAGCACAGGCGAAGAGTAGCCAGCCAACCGGTGTTCTGTAGGATTCATCTTGGAGAGTGTGCCAGGGAATTGCATGTCATACTTCCCCCATCTCCGTTCCATCATCGGACACCCATCGTACGACGAGTGTCGACCCTTACGTTGTTGGCTCGTCTTTTATGCCCAGCACATTGCGGGACATGACAGCCTCCGTGGTGTAGCGGTAGCGGACGCGGCCGTTGCTCAAGGAAGCGCGGGTTCGATCCCCTCGCAGTGCAAATATTTGAATGCATGAATATGAATATTTGCACTGGTCTATTCGTGCCTCGGAAATCACGTTAAGCCATTGGTCCCGGTTGCCATGCGAACATCTAGTAGCAGTCGTTACGGGTTGTTGGAGCCCTCAAAAGTCTAACAATTGATCTAACTGCAATGCTTAGATATCGCCTTCGGGAAAATATCGAAGTTTAGCCAAAAATCAGCAGTTAGACTCTAGACTCCAAAGCTGAAAAGCTACGGATGCGACTGGGATGATGATGATGATGACATTGCGGGACTGGAACAATTTTCCAGCGGGGTGTTTCCGTTTGACTACAATTTAAGTGTCTTCAAGGCTAGAGTGAATAGGCTCTTAATAAACTAGCGCGCTTTACCACCAACGATTGCATCACTACTTACCATCAGGCGGGATTGCGGTCAAATACTAATTTAGAATTATAAAAAAAGTTTGTGTAACGGTAAACAAAAACAGTCAATATTATGTAACTTCTGACGTTGTTCAAAATAAAAATGGTATATATTTTGTTAAGTGCTTTTACTAGATAAACTACAATGTGACCTTCCTTAAGTAACGCGATCAAGGTCGTCTGACTTGTTCCAGATTCTTACCTATTACCTTAGTATATCAAAACTTTTTTTAAGAGATAGGTCGATATTAAGATAAGAGTTATCACCCCAAAACTTTAAGTACATTGCATTGTAATTTTTCTTCTTCTTCAGTCTATAGAGGTCCACTGTCCTCCAACAAGGTGGACCGATGACCTGGTGAAGGTCGCGGGAAGCCGATGGTAGCGGGCAGCGTAGTACCGGTGATCATTATTGTTCTATGTTGTGCTAATTCCGTCAGCAGTGATACAATCGTTGACGGTAAAGCGCGCTAGTTTATTAAGGGCCTATACACTCCAAAAACTGAATTAATACAGCAGAAATAATACCAATGACTGTATGTGTGTGTAATTTAAGGCTAGAGTGAATAAGCTCATAATAAACTAGTGCGCTTTACCATCAACGATTGCATCACTGCTTACTATCAGGCGGGACCGCGGTCAAACACAAGTTTATAACATTAAAAATGATATAACTAGCTTATACTCCCGACTTTCTCCACGTAAAAATTCTTACTCCCCCAACCCTTTCCGTCACATTGCATTTTCGCCAGCACTATTGGTTTTAGGTTAAAGTTCCTTCAAAATTTTTTCGAAGTGTGAACGTCGGCTAACTTTTTTTTTTAAATAATTATAAACTAGTGCTTGTTCGCAACCCCGCCTGATGGTAAGCAGTGATGCAATCGCTGATGGTAAAGCGCGCTAGTTTAATAAGCCCATTCACTAAAAAACTTCGTGAATAGGAAGGAAGACGGCAGTTGTGCGAGGTGATGCAATATTTAACCCAGAGAATTGATCTGGAGACCCTCCACGACCAAACTCCCGACACAACAACATTTGGCGCATCGTACCCGCCACACATCGCAACACAACTTCTCAGACCCGTCCTCCGTACGGCTTCACCAGACATCATGCCGGAACACGACGAATCGCTTGGCGGTAAGAATTTGTCTGGTGGGTGGTAACATTAACTATTCCGTGGTGGTAACTTACACTAACTTAATTTTGCAAAAATTCTTAGTCATAAAGGAATCGTGCTTCATGAGCTTAATTGTTTCTAAGTGAAGTTCGTGTTTTTTACCACGTACATCGACGGGCTGGAACAATTTGCCAGAGGCGGCCATCCCGTCTGATTACAATTTATAAGTGTCTTCATGACTATAGTGAATAAGCTTTAAGTAAACTAGCGCGCTTTACCATAAACGATTGCATCACTACTTACCATTAGGCGGGATCGCAGTTAACCACTGGTTTATCTTATATATAAAATAGGTCTCCAAAGCCTAGAGCACAGGCGTAGAGTAGCCAGCCTTTCGGTATTCTATAGGATGCATTTCGGGGAGTGTGCGATGGAATTGCATGATTTAATTCCCCCATCTCCGTTCCACCAGCGGACGACCCGTCGTACGGCTGGTTTCCACCCTTACGTTGTTAACACCACTACGATCCGGACGAAGCGTTTCGCCTCCTCCTTTATACCGCGTACATCGAGGGACTGGAATAGTTTGCCAGCGGCGGTGTTTCCGTCGGACTACAATTTGAGTGTCTTCAAGGCTAGAGTGAATAGGCTCTTAATAAACTAGTGCGCTTTACCATCATCGATTGCGTCACTGCTTACCATCAGGCAGGATTGCGGTCAAGCGCTAGTTTATAATATATAAAAAAAAAAATTCTCGTGTCACAGTTTTCATTCCCATACTCCTCCGAAACGGCTTGACCGATTCTCATGAAATATTGTGAGCGTATTGAGTAGGTCTGAGAACCGGCCAACATCTATTTTTAATCCCCGTACTTAAATGTTAGGGGTAGTCCACCACATTTTATTTTTTAGGCAGAATTCTTAGTTTCTATTTTTTATTATACAACATACAAAAATACAAACAATCCTAAATTTTCACCCTTCTACGATCAGCCCTTATTTTTTAATAGCCATTTTACTAATTCAATCATTTATCATCTCCGATCAAAAACTAATCAATCGTCATTTAATTAGTTTTATTCCCGAGGGAAATCTAAAAAAAACGCGATATAACGGAATTCCACGCGGGCGAAGCCGCAGGCGGAAAGCTAGTCTTATATATAAAATTCTCGTGCCACAGTTTTCGTTCTCATACTCCTCTGAAACGGCTTGACCGATTCTCATTAAATTTCGTATATACATTGGCTAGGCATGAGAATAGGTTTTTTATCTAGTTTTTATGTCAATACTATTTATGCGGGTGAAACCGCGGGGCGCAGCTAGTGAAATGAAATGAAATGAAATCGTTTATTAAGCAAGTAGGATCACTGATCACGTTTACACGTCATGTTTATTTTTTATTTTATTTTTTTAACTATATGAAGCCGGCATTTCCTAACTGACTACCTCTGAGAAGAAATAGCCGAAACAAACTCAGGGATCATCGTCTTTTTTCAAGTCCAGACATTAGAAATGAAAATGTTTACAATAATTTACCTTATAATTACGTATATTGCTTAATAATAATGCTTAACAGAGCGAGCAGCTCAGTCCCAAGCCTTTTTGTCTTCTAAATAATCTGTGATTTTATAATACCCCTTTTTGCAAAGTTTGGCCTTTATATGGTTCTTAAATCGTTTAATGGGTAAGTTTCGAATGTCCATGGGAAGCTTGTTGTAAAAGTGTATACATTGACCCATGAACGAGTTGCCTACTCTGTGGAGACGAGTGTGATGCACAGCAAGATTGTGTTTGTTCCTGGTATTTATATTATGAATATCGCTTATTTTCTTAAAATTCGAGATATTTTTATGAACATACATAAGATTTTCAAATATATATTGTGAGTAGCTTCACAATATATATTTGAAATCAGAATGTTCACCTCTTTGAACTTTTCCCTAAGAGAATCTCTAGGACCAAGGTTGTAAATGACAGCCCTCTTCTGTAAAACAAATATGGTATTGATGTCCGCACAAGTTCCCCAAAGAAGAATCCCATAAGTCATAAGACTATGAAAATTATTAAAATAAACCATTCTGGCTGTATCCACATCAGTTATCTGTCTAATTTTCTTAACAGCAAAGGCGGCAGAACTGAGTCTACCCGACAGCTTCTCAATGTGAGGACCCCATTGTAACTTGGCGTCAATGGTTAATCCAAGAAAAACTGTCGACTCGACAGGGATCAACTCTACTCCATTCAGTTGAACATTGGTACTTAGCTGCCTGACATTTGGCGTAGAAAATTTAATGACTTTAGTTTTTTTTTTCATTTAAAAGGAGGTTATTTACATTAAACCAATGGACAACTTTAGAGAGTGCATTGTTAACTTCGTCAAAATTTGTTAGCTGACGCTTGACTTTAAAAATAAGAGAAGTGTCATCCGCGAACAATACTATGTTGTGATTATCCCTCACGTGATGAGGTAAGTCATTAATATAAATAAAAAACAAGAATGGACCTAGAATCGAGCCCTGCGGAACGCCCATGGTGACCACAGATCCTGCAGATCTCTTGCCATTAACATCAACCCTCTGAATTCGATTATTCAGATAAGAAGTCAGAAGGTCGAGAGCTCTGTCCCTCAAACCATAATGGTACAATTTCCTAATAAGAGTATCATGATGTACGGAATCAAACGCCTTGGACAAATCACAAAAAATACCAAGAGCATCTTGCGATTCCTCCCAGGCCCCAAATATGTTCTATAAAAACGCCACGCCTGCATCTGTAGTTGAACGACCCTTTGTAAAACCAAATTGTTTCACGTGCAATAAATTGTGTAAGTTAAAGTGCCTCAACAACTGTTTCAAAATTAATTTTTCAAAAATTTTGCTCAAAGTTGGTAATATCGATATTCGCCGAAAATTCGTGGGATCAGTTGTACTACCAGATTTGAACGGTGGAATTACTTTGCTTAGTTACATCAAATCAGGAAATACACCAGATGTGACACAAGAATTAAAAACAATTGCTAAGAAAGGTGCGATAACATCTATTATTGAAGCTACAGTGTATACTGACAAACCCCAATGATCGGCAGTTTTTTTTTACATCAAGATCCTTAAAAGATTCTATAATGTCTTTAGCAGTCACAAATGTAAATTCAAAGTGATTGTCACATTCTGGAACACGTTCTTTTAGTATGGCATAAGCAGAAGTGGAGGAAGAAGACAAAGTTTTTGTTGTCATTATTGGAATATTAGTAAAAAAATTCTTAAACTCAGTTGCTACCTCCAAGTCCGCCTTTATATCTTCATCGTGAATTTTAAGATGGAAATCGCGATTTTGTACTTTGGTTCTTCCAGTTTCAGAATTTTATTTAGTAACGTATAAAAAAGTGAAATAGACATGGCTGTGTTTATTTCCAAGTGAAATAGATATAGTTTTTTTATTTCCTCTAATATTGTTTGAAAAGTTAAAACTATATTCACTCAGTTTTTTTGAGTGAATAGGCTTAATAAGCTAGTGTGCTTTACCATCAACGATTGCATCACTGCTTACCATCAGGTGGGATTGCAGTCAAGCACTAGTTAATAACTATTAAAAAAAAAACAAAAAAAAATTAAAATTTGGTATTTGCTTTGAATCTTCATTTTATGTTATCATCTTATTTTCACATAAATAAATAAATAAATATCGATATACGGACAAATCACACAGATTGAGCTAGCCCCAAAGTAATCTCGAGACTTGTGTTATGGGATACTAACTCAACGATACTATATTTAAACATTTATATAAACATCCAAGACCCAGGCCAATCAGAAACATATCGTTATCCATCATGACCTGGCCGGGGATCGAACCCGGGGCCTCCACGTCGCAGGCAGGCGTGTTGACCGCTGCGCTATGGAGGACGACATATTTTACAATAATGCAGTTCTGCGCACATTTCAGCCGATCAACATTGTGATAAACCTCCCATGAAAACTATGATGAACTGTGAAACAAAGCGTGAAGGAAGCTGTTAATAGTACCTACATCAGGTGAAAAGACAGCTCATTTCACCATTTTTATGGTGATATTGTTACAGATTAGACTGGCCGGTTTTTCGTTTCATACGTTTCAGAGGTTCTATGGCCAGTAAAAAGGTTATAATTATGAAGCCATTGTGTGTTGCTTAGGTGAATTATTATACTTAATCTTTTATTTAAATTAACCCTTGTTTTTATCCTGCAAATAGATATATAAGTTTTAAGCACATCTAAACTGTATTTCAGAGCTGTCACTGTTATCATTAATAATCATCATCTTCGTTGTGGAAAGTTGAAACTGACAGGTTTTGAAAGCAGCTTAAATTCCTTTGTGAACACTTACCTCTAATAACCTCACAAGATATATAAATATACTTTAAAAAACTAAAAAAACATACTTTTAAAGAATATCAAACTAAAAAGTTAAAAATAATTTTATAAAAAAGCGTGAGGCGCTGTGTGCTATAATTTTTGTATATTAAGCGCCTCACGCTCTTTTAAAAATTATTTTTAACTTTTTACTTTGAGATTCTTTAAAAGCATGTATTTTTAGTTTTATAAACTATATTTATTTTCAACTTTTTAGTTCGATATTCTTTAAAAAAATAAAAAACATATAGGTACCTACCTACTAATGGACATGCGGTAGGTACGCGTATAATCTGCAGTAAGTTTTAGGTTTGAAAAGAGTGAAAGAGATCGCCTATGCTTTCGGTCTATCACTATCTCTTTCCTCATAGATGATTGATGATTTTGAGAGATATACAGATAGACGAAACTTAGTTTCTTCTCTTTCTTTCGGAGTGCCACAATTCTCATTTCTAAGGCATGTCCATTATTATATGTCTATGGTCGACATCAGCTTCACTTGCCATAAATTAAAAATAGAGTAGAATACCTTACGTTCCTCCAAGCAGTTAATAGATTTTGTGATACTGTGGAGGCATGAGGAACAGTGAGTTAAGTTCACTCATCCTCCATAGAAAAAGGAGGATTCTCCGACCGGACCGGTGTTATGTCTGGCGGGCACTTGCCCATTGATTGAAATTGGGAAGTTGTATCAATGCTAGTTGCACGGTAAACTCTGATTGCGAGATGTAGAATTCGTGTGACGTCAGTACGATGCGTTGTTCATTTGTGGCGTTTGTAGGTACCGCTGCGCAATTACATGTTTAAAGAGCAGAATAACCGTAAAATATATAGGCAAAAAGGATACATTCATGACTTTAATAAAACAGATGTAATGCTCGAGTTAACTACTTTCAATTTGTAATACAGGTAGGCGGTCCCAGATCTAAAGTGGGTTCAATGACCTCTAACCCAATTCTACAGCAAATCTATTTTGAAACTAAATAATGTGAAGTGACCTGTTAATAAAGTAAAGGAGAATGCCCGTTTTGTTAGGAGATTTGGGCCCCCAGAAAAAATTTGCGTGCCATGGTGGTTTTAACTTTATTTTGAAGAACTACAATTACCTTTTCAGATCCTGAAAACAATTTATAACTTTTCACCCTAGTTTCCGAGAATTATTGAATTTTTTTCCGATGAAGAAATTGAGGTTATTAAACAATATTTTTTCAAAAACATTTTACATTAAAACAATAAAATATCTTTAGTATTAATATTGATTCCCAAATGAAATAAAAACATTAGATATCATCTTTTCTTGCTAAATAATATATTAAACTGTTTACCTTGCAGTCAGCGGAAGTAGGTTTTGCTGGCACCAGAAATAAATATACTTAGGGCTAAATTGGTTGGAGGAGCATGTGGCTACGTTACAACAGCCACAAGGAGATATCTTAAGTTAAGCTACTTGTTCAGATTGCACATGGGTGACCATCCATTACAAACTTCACCTGGATGGCTGCTAGTACATTCAAACTGTTGATACTGGGTGCATTATTTATACTTGTTACGAGTAGCTAGAATCCCGCAAGTGTGACAATCTCTTACCAGGAGGTAACATGTTATAACCCAGTGTATCAGGTGTGGAGGTCAGATGGGCAGTCACTCTTTGAGCAATACTGTATTCAGCTGCATCGGTTAGACTAAAAGCCGACCCCAAGATAGTTGGCAAAATGCTAGGTACCTAGTATACATATACGTGTATATAGGACATGCCATATAGGACAGCATCTCCTGCAAGCGACAAAGTAAAATCACTGCCCTGCTACTTAGTAAGATCGCTGTGCCATCCATGATTAGCTGTAGTTTATTTAGAAAGGGCTTAATTATAAAGGAGTTTAAAATATAGTAAATGCTATACAGATGTTTAATAAGAAAAAAAAACAACCAATTAAAATAATAGACATTTATTCTTCAAGGAATATATTATTGTCTAGAAATTGTGCTGGAGCGCTTATATCATTAAAACGACTTATTCCTAACGATTTATTCCTAAATATCGAGGAACAAACTGTTCATTTAAACAATTTCTCACAATGTTAATTTTTTTTTTCCAATGTGGATCTTGGCATTTTAAAAAGAGTTGATAGTCTTTGATTACTGTCACCTGTTCTGAGTTTTACTAAAAATATACTGAGAGCAACAGAAGGATTTGGAAAGTGATTGTATAACAAAGGATTACAATTTAAAAGTTCATTGAACTGCTCTGCAGTAAGTCCTAACCAATAATGGCATAAATGAGAATCCATTGAGTTTATGTCATTAAAGTCTAACTGCCTCTCAGTCTGGACTTGTCTTGATGCAGCCGCCCAACAAGGAAGATAAACTCGTTCCAAATGCAACACCTAAAAACAAAAATATTATATTTAGATACTTGATATTCATTAATAGTTCATTAGTTCAACACACATACATACGCATTCATACATTAAGTTTAAATAAATAAATAAGAATAAACACTTACGTGATGTGCTGGTGTCCATCATATTATAACATTCCTTTGAGGACAATCTTGACTGACTCTATGAGTTCTACGACTTGCTATTGACAAGCCACATGCATAGCATATGTTTAGGTGTCCAAGAGCAGGTGATACAAGTGACAGATTTGTGTTATATGCTGTATGGTTTTGTAATAATACAAAACATTCCACACACAGGATGTCATCAGACGATATCTGTAAAAAATGACAAAATAAAATGTAAGTTAGTTTAGATAGTTAACTAATGAAGTCATATAAAATACATACAAAGATTATTTAAATTCAATTTATTACCTCACATCGATTTTGGTAAATAACTAATTGTAAAGATTTTTGAAAACAATTTGAATGACGTATTGATTTGACAGATAAATCATAGCCTCGCGTTCCGAGTAGATGTTACCAGGTTAAATATTTTGTTAATATAAAAACATAACATAGTTGTTTTTCGGTGAGCTAAAATCATCTAAGTGACAACCCCTGCCTTTGGGTGGATTGGAAAATAATGTCAGACTTTTACTGACTATTGTAACTTCACCTTGGCACTTTTAGTGACCTGAATAGAAATATATTTTATCGATATTTTCAACCGATCACCTCGTTCATTTAAATAAGATAGTCTGTCGTCTACCTGGCAACATTCAGGTTAAGTTATAATGGCGGAACTAGCTAAGATTCAATAAAATAAATATTAATTTTGTTTTTCAATGCTATGGTACAAGAAATTCTGAAAAAAAATAGTTAGTTTTATAAAATTACGACTTGATTTTTAATAAGAAAATATTCTTGACACTCTATCACAAATTAGGGGCCCATCGGGTGGCATTCTCCTTTCTAGGATCCGATGAAACGACTGCTCACTCCACGCCCAAATAATATGACAAAACTAAACATGTTAAATTCTGATCAAAAGGGAAAAAGACATGACCCCATTAACCTAAATCTGTAAAGACTCCATCGAACAGAGCTCACAAACACCCTTCTTAACTATCATTAAGTTGGGTTCCCATCAGGTACATACAATTAAACGAAAATATTCCATCTCTTTGCATTAGCTTTGTGCTGTGCTTTGTGTTTGTAATCTCTTGTATGTATTATGTTTTGTATTTGTATTGTTTTATAAGTGTAATTTTTTTATTTTTGTATTGTTTTGTGTGTGCTATGTTTTTGTATTTATATTGTTTTAAGTACCTATTTATGTGTTGTAGAATTTAGTAAGCTAACATAGAAGTAAGTTTAAAGTTGTTACTAACAAAATGAGTCACTGATACTCGAATAAATAAAAATTATTATTATTATTAATGCATAAAGGCTTACAGTGTTTTTAACTTACAATAGAACACTATTATATCTATACCAATATATAAAGCTGAAGAGTATGTTTCTTTGTTTGTTTGAACGCGCTAATCTCAGGATTGGTCCGATTTGAAAAATTATGGCTATATAACATCACGCTGCGATCAATAGGAGCGGAGCATGACTAACTCCACGCGAACGAAGTCGCTGGCGGCCGCTTGTCAGACATATAGACTTTCCTCGGTGGTAGGCCATAACATCGGCTGCGGGCAGAAGTTACCACCCACCAGACAAAGTCTTGCCGCCAAGCGATTCGTCGTGTTCCGGCATGATGTCTGGTGAAGCCGTACGGAGGACGGGTCTGAGCAGTTGTGTTGCGATGTGTGGCGGGTACGATGCGCCAAATGTTGTTGTGTCGGGAGTTTGGTCGTGGAGAGTCTCCAGATCAATCTCCCTCTAGCGCAGCATCGTTTGGTCGTGTTGGTCTTGTGTTTAACATTGCATCACCTCGCTCAACTGCCGTCATCCTTCCTGTTCCTAAGTTTTTTTAAGTGAATAAATAGGCTTAATAAACTAGTGCGCTTTACCATCAACGATTGCATCACTGCTTACCATCAGGCGGGATTGTAGTCAAGTATTCATTTGATCATAGTAATCCCCCGTTTTGGTGTCTACTTTAAACATTAAAAGGGCATTGTCAACAAAACCGCTTTAACTTCCCGCGTGAACTATTATCCATCGGCGGCCGGGACTGTCGTTCCGTCTCACTCCATCGGTTGTTGTTTGCCAACATTTTTCTACCGTGTAGTGTGCATGTATCCACGTTTCGTCGAGATAAATAACGGGTCTTTTGTTATTACCAAGCGAGTCATTTTCTTTCATACGTCGTAAATATTTAGCCCTCCACGCTTGAATTTGGGGTCTTTGAATTAGGGCGTCTTTTTTGGTAGCATCGTTTAAATTAGTAGTTCATAATTATTAAAAAAAAAATATTTTGTGCATAAAGTTAGTAACAGTTTTACCTAACCTTTAGTGTTCGAAAATTGGCAAAGTATTTATCAAAAAATACGGAATCAAGAGAGTAAAGAATTAATTTATTTTTAGTTAGTAACAATGACTGAAGAATTAAGTTAGTAAGCTTTAACATACTAAACATGGCGTGGCCGACACGCTATGGCACGTAAAGCTACAACCACATTACTGTGTCGTGACTTGGGATTAATCAATCTAAGAATATGTTCATGACTACGTCAAGTTTTGATTGGCTAGAACTGCATCTCGACACAACAACATCATCATCAACCTTTTTATCGTCCCACTGCTGGGCACAGGTAACACAGACAAGGATTGAGCGTAATCACCTCGCTTGCTCAATGCGGGTTGGCGATTTCAGACTTAAAGTCCAGGTTTCCTCGAAATGTTTTCCTTCACCTTGTAATCAGTCATTGGTGTCCAAGATATAGGTACTTGGAAAGTACATATAACTAAGAAAAGTTATATTGGTACTTGCCTGACCTGGAATCGAACCCACACACTCATACTTGAGGGGCTGGTGTTACAACCACTAGGCCACCTCGAAATTAACAACAGAATAATGTAAATCGGGCCTCACTCCGGACCGGAGGACCTACCCACTTTATCTAATAATGCTTTTAGGATACTGTTCAAACCTTTGTGCACCCAAGCCATTATTTAAGCAATTTTATTCCTTACTAGCTTTCCGCCCGCGGCTTCGCCCGCGTGGAATTCGGTTATATCGTGCTTTTTAGATTTCCCTCGAGAACATCAAATTTTCCGGGATAAAAAGTCCATCTCATCAAGTCTATGTCCTTACAGGATCCTTCCAGGTCCTTACAGGGTCTAAAGATTGTCTGTGCCAAATTTCACTAAAATCGGTTGAGAGGTTTAAGCGGGAAAGCGTAACAGAGAGAAAGAGTTACTTTCGCATTTATAATATTAGTATGGATAATGGCATGAAAGTCGCCAGTACAGGTTGAAAAGTCAAAGCGCTGCAGAAAGTTGAACCACATTTATATAAATATCCTGAAACAATTATTATATTGAGCGCTCAGAACAAGACGCACGAAGCAAGACCACAACGCGATTCCGGCAAAATTTCACCGGGAAAGCTTAGGTAAAGTTACCGTAGAATAACCGTTCATTCCAACATTTTTCTTTTTTTTATAATTAATTATAAACTTTTGCTGTAATAAAGTGTGTAGATGTTCTAAATCCTCCATTTTAATCAGTATAATGATAGCATTTGTGAAAGAATGAAAAAAAGCTTTCAGATTATAGGTATTTATTGTAGATATAAAAATTGTTTTATATACCAAAATAGATAGGCACACTAACGCCATCTATGGCAACTATGTTAAGTTAATGTTTTGTAGTAACCTTCTTTGTAATTAATACATTGAATATATTCGTCGTCTGATCTTTCTGGAATCAAGTTGTTTCATTTTATCAACAAAAATATTTTTTTTATTTTTATAAACTAGTTCTTGACCGCAATCCCGCCTGATGGTAAGCTGTGATGCAATCGTTGATGGTAAAGTGCGCTAGTTAATATAAGAGCCTATTCACTCAATAAAACCGATGATGCAATGTTAAACCCAAGAACACGACCAACGATGCTGCGCCAGAGGGAGATTGATCTGGAGATCCTCCACGATCGAACTTACTACCGACACAACAACATTTGGCGCATCGTACCCGGCACACATCGCAACACAACTGCTCGACCCTTCCTCCGTACTTCCGTACTCCGTTCATCGGACATCATGCCGGAGCACGACGAACCTCTTGGCGGCAAGAATTTGTTTGGTGGGTGGTAACTTCTGCCGGCAGCTAATGTTACAGCTGCCTACCAACGAGGAATTGACACTTTTGACAGCTCACGATAAGATTTTTACATAAACGGTCGGCAGTAAACCTTGATGGTATTTTATGGGCTTGTGTCGCGTGGAAATTAATGGATTCATTTAGGGTTGTAACAGAGCTTCGCATCCGCTTCCGTTACTACGGAAGTGCCGCAAGAAATCGTACCTTCGCTTCCGCTTCCGACTCCGCACAATTTTTGCGGAGTTATAATGCAGGTTAATTTACGTATTTATAAAATAAATAATGAGCAAGCTGCAACGCTCGACAGGCCGTGTTTAAGTGCGAAATGGTCAAGAATCTTGGTCTTTTTCTCGGTGGTAGGTCATAACACCGGCTGCTGCCAGAAGTTACCACCCACCAGACAAAGTCTTGTCGCCAAGCGATTCGTCGTGTTCCGGCATGATGTCTGGTGAACTGGTCTGAGCAGTTGTGTTGCGATGTGTGCTGGGTACGATGCGTCATATGTTGTTGTGTCGGGAGTTTGGTCGTGGAGGGTCTCCACATCAATCTCCCTCTGGCGCAGCATCGTTGGTCGTGTTGTTGGGTTTAACATTGCACCACCTCGCTCAACTGCCGTCTTCCTTCCTATTCACTTCTTTTTTATGTGAATGGGATTAATAAACTAGCGCGCTTTACCATCAACGATTGCATCACTGCTTACCATCAGGCGGGATTGCAGTCAAGCGCTAGTTTATAAATATTGAAAAAAAAAATCAACTAGTGCGAGACAGGAATGCAGGAAATAAAATTTGTTTCTTCTTAATTTTGTATACTAGAAGGTAATATTTTTTTACTAAGTGTACCACTATTAATATACGTATTTAAAATAAAAAAATGTTTTAATTAACCATAAATTTATTTATTTTTTTATATCTACTTTCACCTCCGCCTCCGCCTCCGTTAACATCCGCATCTGCGGAGGTGAGACCCGTCGCCTCCGCATTCGCCTCCGCCTCCGCTAACAAGGCCTCCGTTACGTTAAGGCTCCGTTCTTTCATTTATTATCTACATGGTAATCTAATTTTATTTGATATAGCAATACCAATATTACCTTGAACTGTTGTACCTCCTATTTCAAATGCTACTTATTGCTGCCAATTTTGGCATCAAGATTCAAATAAATCCGGACATATTCTTGGAATCGTGTGCTAACTACCGAGTTCTTATAGAAGGATAAGAACTCTGGAATTAGCAGTTAGGTACACTGCAATATATTTTCCAAATCCCTTAAATTAAATTTATGTCCAGTGCATCTCTTTCCTTATATTTAATTATGAAAAGGACAGGAGATAATAAATTATGTTAGTTTAGACCTGTCAATTTAGGCCGCGCCTGACGTAAATTGGTTTTTGGTCACCATGTTTTGTTCGTCTAAACTGTATTTTTTTGTTTTTTTTTTTTGTTGTGACAAAGCCCGCCACACTTTTCCCACCCACTGCGACTCCTGAAAGCCAGAATCAACAGTGGAGACCGCCAGAAAAACGACGAGTCCCGGAGAAACGATTCAACTGTCTTGGGTCCCGCAACGAAATTAATCAGAAAAGAATAGCGGAGGAGTAAGAAAAAAGATTTTTTTTCCACTTCCCTCCATAATAAGCAGGAGACAGGACAGAACTAGGCCAATCGGCACAAAGGGACATTATTGCAACTGGGAGAAGCCCAGATTGCCAAGCACCACGGAATAAAATTTGATTAAGTTAATGGGTCCTAAGTAGGTATGTGCCTAAACTGTCTATGGACTATCTTAATTTGATAGGATTAAACTAAAATATTATCATGTATCCTTTTCTTAATAATATAAAACGTTATTTTTGGTTATGCGAATCCTAAATATAGTTTGTTCATAATAAGCAACTGAATCGATTCCAATCATTTTACACTATATTATACTTTTTCACAAATACATTTAGAAACAGTTGCAATATGGTTACCGAGCGTGGTCGCCAGTGCAACAGCTAAGGCCAGAGGTCAATGCACCGCTCGCCCGCCAGAGTGGAGCGTGGACCATATTTTTGTTGGGACAGCCAAGTAGGATAACAAGCTCATAACTTTGTTGTTTTTCATGATATCTTTTTGAAATTTTGTACATAGATTTTTTACTTAAAAATACTGGACACGTGTTTCGGTTTTCGCATAAAGAAAAAAAATATGTTGTAGAAAGAAAAACATGCACTTAACTTAAAATTTGTATAGTTTGTGAAGAACAGAATTTGCGCCATTATCTTTTTAAGTGGTTTAAATGTCATTGATAAAATATTAAACTAAGGTAGATATGTCACTAGCGCACTAAAAATGAAGCGTACAAAAGGAAGTAAGTCCTGTATCTCGCTTTAGTCACTCTCGATACACTCGTAAAAACAAACGACAAACACTAACAGCGCAAACGACAAACACTAGCCATCTTTTTCTTCTCTATGCTTTAGATTGCGCCCCATCTCACTCACACTGTACCAATGTATGCCGAATAAAAATATGCATGTGTGCTGCTGCTGTGTTCGGCACATTTTTTTTGGTCAGTTTGTTAGAATATATCGTATCTGTTTAATATTTTATCAATGTTTAAATGTAATGTAAACAAAATCCTTCCTTTAGAATAAGGGAAATTGGGTCAACCCTAAATGATCTAGTGACGTGCTAGTTAAGTTTCCAGGAACTTATTCAAGACCTAGTTCGTCACTAGTTTCGTAATCAAACCGATACAGGACTCAATTCCAAAGTCGTGGTCGTAACACTCTGGAGTTTGGAATTAAGCTCTGCAAATACAATTCTCTCACGAGAATAGAACATGTTGTCGTATTATTGCGTGTTGTGGGGTGGCCAGAAGATGAATGCATGTAGTTAAAAAAGCTGACAATTAATTTCAAAAACATTTCAAGTGTTTAAGGAAATCAGACGTATTTTGACAGAATACACTGACTTGCAGTGGTGGTCTATGAGCAATGATGGCCCATGAGCAGTGGTGGCCTATCAGCAGTGGTGGCCTATGAGCAGTGGTGACCTATGAGCAGTGGTGGCCCATGAGCAGTGGTGGCCTATGAGCAGTGGTGATCCATGATCAGTGGTGGCCTATGAGCAGTGGTGGCCTATCAGCAGTGGTGGCCTATGAGCAGTGGTGACCTATGAGCAGTGGTGATCCATGATCAGTGGTGGCCTATGAGCAGTGGTGGCCTATGAGCAGCGGTGGCCTAGTGGAATCGGCCACAACTTTCAAGTTGTAGGTCGTAGGTTCGAACCCCATTAGTATTATAAATCGGAAAGTGAGTTTTTTGTTTGTTCCGCTTTCACGCCGTAACTACTGAACCGATTGCTTTGAAATTTTTCAAAGGTAAAAAAACCCGCCACACTGTTCCCAACCCACTGCAACTCCTGAAAGCCAGAATCAACAGTGGAGACCGCCAGAAAAACGCCGAGCAATGAAGCTCGACGAGTCCCGGAGAAATGTTTCAACTGTCTTGGGTCCCGCAACGAAATTAATCAGAAAAGAATAGCGGAGGAGTAAGAAAAAAGATATTTTTTCCACTTCCCTCCATAATAAGCAGGAGACAGAACAGAACTAGGCCAATCGGCACAAAGGGACATTATTGCAACTGGGAGAAGCCCAGATTGCCAAGCACCACGGAATAACATTTGATTAAGTTAATGGGTCCTAAGTAGGTATTTGCTGTTACAATTGATTCCAATAATAGGTATGGCAAAAGCGCCTGAACGCACGGAAATTAGTTCTAGTTTCAACAAGGTCCGTATAATAAACAACTCCGGATGTAACTTGTACACTATCCAACATAATATTGCGTTCATTCTGCCAAAGAATACACTCCCACAAGATGTGATGTGCGGACTGTTCAAATTCACAGTTCGATGTAGAACACTGATACAAAGGCGAAGGAACAAGTTTAAAAGAATACAGTTTACTTTTAAAGTTGCCATGACCTGTGAGAAATTGGGCAACACAGTGGTCAACCTCCAGCCATGTCTTAGCCAGCCGATCGCCAACGGATGGAAAGAACAGATGGAGGTGCCGGACCTTGATGGAATTATCCCACCTACTTTGCCATTCCGATAAGAGGTCCTCCCAGACGTCAGTCTGAGGTTTAAATAATCTAGAAATTCTATTGAGGTCGCGTTGTGTAACAAAGTTAGTGTCCATGGCCTCCCCCCTCGCGGAGTAGTACATTGAAGCACGTCGCTGTACTTCAAGATCGACTGGAAGTACACCTGCCAGAACGGGTAAGGCTTCAGTACTGACTGTTCTATACGCCTTGCATAAAAATATCAATGCCAAACGTTGGCTTTGAAGCAGTTTATGTCGCGCCGCCCCTATGCTGGCCCTATCGGCCCAAACAGGTGCACCGTAGCACATACATCCTAAGTAGGTAGCTCCATATATAGTTTTTAAAGTTAGGAATGATAGACCCCAAGTTGCTTTGTAAAAAATAATATTCCCGAGAGAAAACTAAAAAGCGCGATATAACCGATCTCCACGCGAGCGAAGCCGCATGCGGAAAGCTATTATCCATACATACTAATCCATACTAATATTATAAATGCGAAAGTAACTCTGTCTGTCTGTCGGTCTGTCTGTCTGTCTGTCTGTCTGTCTGTCTGTCTGTCTGTCTGTTACGCTTTCCCGCTTAAACCTCTCAACCGAATTTGATGAAATTTGGCGCAGACAATCTTTAGACCCTGAGAAAGAACATAGGCTACCTTTTATCCCGGAAAATTTTGATGTTCCCGAGGGAAATCAAGCGCGATATAACCGAACTCCACGCGGGCGAAGCCGCGGGCGGAAAGCTAGTATTATATACACGAAAGTAAATCTGTCTGTCTGTCTGTCTGTTACGCTTTCCCGCTTAAACCTCTCAACCGATTTTGATGAAATTTGGCACAGACAATCTTTAGACCCTGAGCAAGGACCTACCAATTATTGAAAAATTTGATATTCCTGAGAGAAATCTAAAAAATGCGATATAACCAAATTCCACGCGGGAGAACCCGCGGGCGGAAAGCTAATTTTTTATAATTATAAACTAGTGCCCGCAATCCCGCTCGTTTTTTATCCCGCGTACATAGTACATCGAGAGACTGATCAATTTGCCAGCGGCGATGTTTCCGTTTGACTACAATTTAAGTGTCTTCAAGGCTAGAGGGAATAGGCTCTTAATAAACTAGCGTGCTTTACCATTAACGATTGCATTACTGCTTATCATGAAGCGGGATTGCGGTCAAGCCCTAGTTTATATTTATAAAAGAAATCCGATAGAACAACAAATAGGCTTCTATAGGTGTCCCGAAATACTGATTTTAATAGCATAGAGGTAGGGAGAGGACGCTTAAGCAATGAAACACAAGCTTTTTGAGCTATTTAGCTATAAAATGATTTATAAAATTCAGGTAAAAAAATAATACTATTAATATCTAACTTAAAACAACTTATCAAATCACAACATAGCAATCACAATATAACTATAGCAATATTAGCAATTATCGTAACAAATTAAAAATATTTTTTTATAAATAATGTCTTATAATAGTGGCAGTGTATTTTAACAATCTAACACTAACCAGACAGCGCTTTGACGCGCTTTAGCGCTTACATATAGAATCATTTATTTTAAACAAATTTCTAAAACATACAAAATCGGTTATGACAAACAAAGCGAACAGACTAATTAAAATACCAGAATACATTGTTTTAACTTCAAACAAAATACCACAATAAGTAACCGTCTATGACAGATACGATTTTAAACCTTATCTTGATTAAGTAAAGCATTAATTTGTATGTAAATAGAATTTTAGAAGAATCCGTATTCTCATTTAAGACTTTAGCGTAACAGCATAAAGGTCATAATCGCATGGTTTAAAATCTATCTCAACTGAAGCCGCTCGAAAATTGAAATTACCATAATCAAATCGTTCTTAAATTGTGTTATTTGGACGGAATGTTAAAAACTGAAAGCGAAATTGTAAGTAAAATGGAAAATAGAAAAGGAGATATTAAAGTAGTTGTATAAAATAAAGCTACAATTGTTTCGTCCAAAGAAGATCATTCAGATGTCAGAAGTTTTTTCTTGTCGCGTATTCAACACGACAAAATAAAACTTTGTTTTAATGAGACAGACATAACTGGAAGTCAAAGTAAAAGGCTTTTTAATGGTGATAGGGACAAATGCTTTCCGAAGAGTCAGAAGTCATCAAATACATTTAAATCTCAACGTCCAGTTGCTAAGCGCATTGTCAATTAATTATATTCATTTATCTATTATATCAGGTGCATCTCATATAGGAAATACTTATAATATTACTCAATTATATTTATTGCTCAAAATAAAGCAGTTCTTGTAATTAATTCGCATTAACCAAGGCAATAGTCATTCCGAGTTTAAGCGTCACAGATTCGGAAAAACGGTCAACATAATTTCTCTATATGATTCCAGAAAAGTCTTTCTAATTTTAAATAGTCTTATTCTAAACTGGTTTTATATTACAACTGGTCAGTCCAGGGCCCATGCAGGCGGCATATGCAATGGCGTGGGGCAAAAAGTTCTGTTCATAATTTCCTGTAAAAAGATGGGCCCAGGGACCCTTGGCGAACACCGCTACGTCTTCACCTCCGTGTGTCTCTCGTGGCATTGGCACTAAGGTTGGGTATGTGTAATTTAGGTGAGCTGGAATAAAAATAAAATTATTAACCACCTATAATTTATTTTAATGAAGGTAAAAATCAGTTCCTCTTTCTTAAGGGAAATCATCAACTGACTCTCCTACTTTGTGAGGAGCGTAAAGGTACACTTAAACGACTATGCTCCAACACCGCTTCCACCCAACACCACCCTAAACTAAGACGGCTGCTCGCAGTCTACGCGGCGACAACTAGCAGACACCCAGCAGTCCACGCGGAGACTGCTACAGACGCCCAGCTGTCCACCCGTCGACCGCTCTAATTTTTCTCGATTGACACAGTTCGCGATCGTTCTATTGAAACAACTCATCTTTTTAAAAATGTTTCGATTCACAACGCCCGAACTAGCAATTATTGCACTTGAGAATAAAGAAAGAAACGCACGAAATAATAGACGAAGATTTTGGGTAGACCAGCGGGGACAGCGCGAGCGCTGGTGCGGCGACTGCTAGCAGTATGTGCGTGGACGCTGCGCCGACCGCTCGGCTACAACGAGCCAGCGAGATGTCAACTACCTAGCAGTCTAGACGGCGGTAATCTCGCTGACTGCTAATTTATGATGCCAATGTAAAATATGTCTAAAGTGCAATATTTAAAGCCCATATTTGAATTATATTCTTATTGTCGGTGGCAGAAGGGTCGTTTAAGTGTGCTCGTTTAAGGGGGAGTCAAACTTTTACCAACCAAAACCCATCCGTGTTCCTTCGCTTGCCTGTGCACCAGGACCACGTTATGCCTTTCGAACAACTCGCGGCCTGGCAAGCAGTTCTTAATAGGTACCTTAATCATTTACGATCAGTGGTTCCCCTGTGGTATCTGACAAGTTGTAGATCGTAGGCACGAACCCTGGCAGGCGCTTTAATTCGTGTAAATATTTTTTCATAGCTGTTCTCAAAACGGTGTAGGAAAACATCTTGAGGAAGTCTTTCTGTGACATCAGCATGGCGAATTATGCGCCGGGATTTGGGTTTTCATCCATATAAAGTTCAATTAACTCAAGAGCTAAAACTTTTAGGCGTTAGAGCATCTGGCAGCTGATCCTGCTTTTGCAAAAAAAAAAAAATCATCTTTACTGATGAGGCTCATTTCTGGTTAAGCAACTTGGTTAATAAACAAAATTGCCGGATTTGGTGCCACGAAAATCCGCGGGAGATTCATCAGGTGCCTTTACACTCCGAAAAAGTGACTGTTTGGTGTGGATTTTGGTCTGGCGGTATTATCGGCCATTATTTCTTCGAAGATGCGCAAGGAACCGCGCTCACTGTCAATGAAGACCGATATCGGACGACGATAACAATTTTTTGTGGCCTAGGGTAGGTGGTATGGATCTTACAAACATGTGGTTCCAACAGGTCGGCCCCACTTGACATACAGCACGGGAAACATTATTGAAAGAGAAGTTCGAGGGCTTCGTCATCTCGCGTGGTGGCGACATCAACTGGCCCCCGAGATCGTGTGACTTAACACCGCTCGATTATTTTCTGTGGGGCTACGTGAAATCTCTAGTGTATGCAGATAAAGCACAGTCAATTGCTGCCCTAAAGGCCAACATAACTCGCGTTCTTCGTGAAATTATGCCCCATTTATGCGAAAACGTCCTTCAAAATTGGTCCAACAGAATACATCATCTACAGCGGAGTCGCGGTGGCCATTTGGCTGATATTATTTTCCACATATAATGTCATTGAATATTCTTTAAAATGTAATAAAAATTGTAGTAATATCACTTAAACAGATTGTTTTGTTTATTTTAATGTTCGAGCGCTCATAAAGAAACCCCTGTACTTAGAAAGTACATATATAACTTAGAAAAGTTACATTGGTACTTGCCTGGCCTGGAATCTAACCTGCATACTCATATTTGAGAGGCTGGTGTTTTAACCACTAGGCCACCACGACTAGAAACATAATTAGTTGTATCAACTTACCTGTCTGAAAATTCTTAAAAAAGGAAGTAAAATGGAATTGCATTTCCCACAATATTCGTTGGTTTATTAACGTAGAAGTAAAAAAACTTACTGAAATTCTCATCCAGGGCAACATTATACCTCTTGTTATGAATATCCGTCACTTTGTATCCTGGGCCGTTGGCGTAGCTAAGAGTGGTGTATGGAATATGATCAGAAGCATTCATCTAGAAGACATACAAAATGCGTTAAAAATCACAGTCATGGTAAACATCACGCTTTTATACCTGCAGGATTAGACAGAGGTGTTTCTACAGCACAGTTTAATTTTCCTACATTGAAGTTCCATGCTATAGAGTTTAGACGCTAAGCTAACCAATAACTGAGTACAAATCCAGAGTCCAGGCCCTACTGAGAAATTTGTGATAGACAACCAAATAACACCTTTTGCCATACTGAAGAATCGCACCGTAGAATTAGCTTCTTATGAGCATGAGATCCTTGTTTTCCATCATCAAATCCTCATGGATCGGGATTATAGACTAAAAACCACCCTGGTGTTGCATCTCACACCTACACCGGGGGTTACGAGAACGAACACTGCTTCCGCAGCCCCCGATTGGGCCCAGCCCGCCACTTTAGGCCTCCTCGGTTTAGATGGGGGGAGTAAGGTATTTGACTCCCCCCGTGATGTCTATGAGTGACGCGCATGGAACACTTCGTTGACAACACGTTCAATTTTCCACAACTAGACCAGCAAAGCAATAAGTACGCCGAGTATAAGGCGCAAGTGTATAAGACTGACCCCACAGTTAGAAGACTAAAGTTGAACAGGGCTGGCTTAATATTGGTGCAGCAATATGTAAAAGTCACCACTCAGTAGATCCCCAATAGCAGAATATGACTGCAGTAGACCGAGAAAGAAATGACGGGATGACGTTGGTTTTCAACTGGACTCAACTGTCCAGTTGAAAACCAAGTCGAGCGCTAGTTGGCTGGCATTTTTGTTAAGCTTAACTTTTTTACGCAGCCATAAGGCAGACTTTTCTACTAGTTTCATTCAATGCATTTTACACGTTTTACTTGATATATATTTATTCATTTATATCTGATGTATGGGTCTCTATTGCGTGTCCTTTAGTATATATACTATACATGCTGTGGCAACCTATAATTAAGTCTGCACCCAACATAGGATTTTATATTATTGTAATACATAAATGTAACTAGTGTAAGATTTGTTGGTTGTCCTAAATAAATAAATATGCTAAATATATGTCTCTTTTTCCCCTGACTTTTGACAGTTGCAGTATACCGGAAATAACGGAAACGGAAACGTTGCAATTAGGGAAAAACAACTTCGAGAAGGACGCAAATAGAAGGATCCAGCTGGGATGGGTATCATTTGGTAAACTTCGTCGCCCATACCCCAATGTTTGAAGACTAACATCTATAACCAGTGCATCCTACCCGTCATGACTTACGGAGCCGAGACGTGAACACTAACGGTCAGACTAGTCCCTAAAATTAAAGCCGCTCAGCGAGTTATGGAGCGGGCTATGTTGGGCGTCTCTCTGAAGCACCGCATCAGAAATGAGGTGATCCGACAAAGGACCAGAGTCACCGACATAGCTGAGAGGATTAGCAAGCTGAAGTGGCAATGGGCTGGTCACATATGCCGCAGGACCGACAACCGTTGGAGACTACGTCTCGGCAAACGTAGCGTAGGACGCCCTTGGGCGAGATGGAGCGACGACATCAAAAAGGTGGCTGGTACTGGCTGGCGGAGAACTGCTCAGGATCGAGCTTGTTGGCGTGCCATGAAGGAGGCCTATGTCCAGCAGTGGACGAGTACGAGGCTGATGATGAGCAGACCGGAAAAACAGTTAGGAACAGGTACAGTAGGAAAAAACGGGCTTATAATAAATCAGTTTGAACAGTCATCATTATCCTTTCAAAATAGAGCGCTAACAAAGAAAATGTTAATACGGTGTGATTTAACTGGTTGTGGTATCAAGTTCAAAGGGCCAGTAGTAGTTACACCCTCTAAACTGTGTTTAGACAATGCATTTGTGCTATATATCTATTGTTTACATGAACCTTGCATCATGCAAATGGAGCTTCATACGCGTAACACACATACTCATAGCTAGCAAAAGCAAAAATATGCAGCCTGCGTGTTATTGTGACATATCCCAATCAGAAGCTGTCGCTGCGTAATGACAAGCAACTATACCTAATCTATTGGGTCAATAAATTTTTTGAACTCGCTGTCGTAGATCTTAGGGAGCGTTCAAGTATTACGTAACGCAATTTGGGGGGGGGGGGGGAGTCTCGTAAAACGTTACGACGCATTACAGGGGCGGGAGGGATTATTTCTTAAAACACGTTACGTAACATTGTTTCTAAAAAAATATGATTTAGTAAATTAAACTATACCAAGTGTAAAAACTTTTACATATTTTTTTCGACTTTGGGATAAAATTGATTGTTTAGATAAGGGGAGGGGGTTACAGAAAAACGTTACGGTGCGTTATGAGGAGCGAAGGGGGATCAAAAATCTACAAAAAATGCATTATGTAATACTTAAACGCTCCCTTGTGTAGGTAGGTATTGTATATTCCAGATTACGTAAAAATTTAGCTCAAAAAGCGTAATAAAATAAATTTAAAACCAGCCTTATCTTATTTGTGACTTCATAAAGACATAATGATACCGTATATGAGATAATCAATGTTTTGAATGTTTCCGCAATCGTTAATTCTATTTGTCAAAAATACGCTTACTTAATGGATAGGCTATACTTAGGTAATTTACATATCTACTTTTTTATACTTAATACGTACCTTGTTAGTAACTCCCAGTATGTCAGTTCCTCGTTTACTGTATCCACTATACGTCATTGTATGACTATGGTCTGACGTCACTACCACTAAAGTTTCCTGCAGGTCCACCATCCTTAAAGCCGCTTCCACCGCTTTCGCAAACTCAGCCGTCTCATCAAGCGCTTTACGGGCTTTTGTCTCGTGGTGAGCAGTATCGATTCTTCCTCCTGAAATCATACATTTGTATTGTTTTAGGCAACCCAGATTTATATTTTACCAACCTGCACTGGGCCCACATAGTAGATTATGGCCATAGCACTTACTCTCATCGAGAGGAGGCCTGTGTCCTGTGTATTAGGACCATTACAGGCTGATTATGTATGATAGATAGACAACTAATAATGGTAGGTTATTTTAGATTGGACTGGGTAAAGGTTAGATAGATATTTTATCTACGCAATTTTCACCAGCTCGAAATGACTCTCGTTTGGAGGTATGAGACGGGTTAACACTCGGGTTGGAGTAAACTGTCTGGTGGGTACTTGCCCAACTTGTAGGGAAGTTGTATATATACGAAAAGGCTAGACCGCATGCCACTAATAAAATTATGATATTCAATTATGTCATTAATGAGCGGTTACAGAAATCACAATCACAAAAATACAAAATAAAAAGTGTCGGCTCGCCCTTTGAACGTTGCAAGCGTGCCGCCGCACGTGTTTGTAGGTATGGCGTTGACCCCTGAAGTGAACTCTAGTAAATCAACTGACAAGATAGTTTTTTTGAGTTTTGTTCACATTGTGCTTTAATTGATTTTTACTTTAAAATCTTATCGGGTTATACAAGTATGGCAATTATGAACGGTCTAAATTGAACAACACTGTATTTTTTTTTAATCAGTAAAAAGTTGATGAAAAATTCCACCACTGGGCGGTTCAGAACCATGTACGGTATCCATGGTACTCGTTTGTGTGTCGATGTCAGATACACCCTTTATGCTAGTTGCAAGGTACACTCTGTTTGCGAGATGTAGAGTCCTTGTGACGTCAGTAGGATGCGTTGTTCGAATGTGGCGTATGTAGATACCGCTACATTCTTCTTCCTTTCTGTTTAGCAACCCCATTCACAATTTAATATATAATTAATGTAAAATAAAAGTATTTAATAGGTAGCATCATATTAATTACCACTTAAAGAAGAAATTAAAACATTCGAAAATAACTGAGCATATAACGACAAAATCTCCCGCATCCGCGGTAGTCTTCGTATCCGTGACATAGCAGACAAACCGCAGGAGGGTCGGCTACGCTGGTACTGTCACGTCTTACGAAAATGTTACGTGGGTAACAAATGTCTTGCCATGGCAACACCGCCAGGCTGGAACAAATGAGAGAGACCAAAGAAATGCTGGCTTGACGTTGTTCAGATGACATGCGTGCCAACAATCTCTTACCACAGGATGCTAAAGAAATTGAGGAGAATGTGCAGGAAAGCGGACCCTGGTGGGCTCCAACGGAAAGGCCGCGGGTGCAATTGGGATTAAACGCTGGGATGATGATGATGATGATGAATTAACAGGTCTATAAATAAATAAATTTCACCTTCAACAAACAGGAAAAAGCCATTCTTCTTCTTTTTCAGCAATTTTATAGCTTTCTGGGTCATTTCACTAAGGCTCGGGTCATCGTTCCCAGCTTCAAGATGATAAGGCATGTGGTCATGTGAGAACAGGCCCAAGACGGTATCATAGACGTTCTCATCTAGACTCATCAGATCCTGCTTATGATACACGTATTTGTAAGCCTTTTTCTGCGACTCCTTCTTTATCTTCCATTCCCTGATGAGATCTGCTCCGTCACTCCTGTGGCCCTGGTAGCCTTCAGCGTCTTTTTGAGTAATGGGGAAGAAGTTTTTCCGTCCACCTCCTAATATGACCTGTGGGCAATGGAATCTAAGTCAAGCAGACTTTCTTAGCTCCGGGGTTCATTCCATAACACACTGTCTGTAGCAATGCCGATGCCGTTCATATTGACAGACAGCATAACAACATTACAGTATTCTTTACGTCCTTCAGCAGACAATTTTGGACGTGACAACGTCTAATAATTCGAAGGAGCCGGCTGCACGCACGAAAAAACATGCCTCATGTGGTGTTACACCGTTCCATTTAAGGCTTCAAGTGCAAGCGAGAGCGCGGAACGACCGATGAAGAGGCACAATCGGCATCCGCGTATGGCAGCGTTCGACATCTGTCTCTCTCTTACTTGAGTGAGCGATGCGTCTGCGTGGATAGCCGCTATACAGTAATACATTTAAATGTTTCATCAAGTATAAAGTGCAATGAAAAGTGAATGTGGTGTCAATTGTTTACAACAACGATAATTGCGGCGATAAAGGTTTGAAAAATGCAACCATTCCATCACTATTCTTTTTTGACGTTGTCACGTTCAACTATCTACTACTGTCAGTGAACGGACTTTACAGACCACTGATTTTTTTCGAACATATGACGCAATCGATAACAACTGTCGCACCATTTTATTAGGCCTAAATTTTTTTATTTCTAAATGTTATAAATAAATAAATAATTATAAAATAAATTGTCAGACCAGGCTCCATAGAGATAGCATATAAATTAGCGAGCATATTATATAAAAGACGTATCCAAAATTAAAATAAAAAATAAGAATCATAGAAGAATAACATTAATAATAAAAATAAAACCAAATTTAAATCAGAATTATATTTAAATGTACAAAATTTAAATTATAGACTTACATCAATCTTCCTGCCAACCCGTCCCCTGATAAGTTGCGTGGCTATATCGTCACATCGGAGTCCCTTCTTCGGGAGATCACTATCGGCCTCCCACCGCCTGTCCGCGGAATGAGCGTATGACGCCGCCGGCGTAGCGTGGGTCACCCGCGTAGTGGTGACAAAACCTGAAATAATTATTAATATTAATAACAATTCATTTATTTCAAATTAAGTCCATATTTAGGTATTAGTTAATTTTGAGCTTGTAAACTAGTGTTAGTAGTGCATAAAATATGACAATATCAATAAGTGGCGGGTCGAGTGGAGTCCCCGATGATGGTGGAAAATCGCTATAAGACTGCGTGCAGGCTTATCCAGCGAGCCAGCATCGGAAAGTCCCATCGGTCTACCAGCGGGCGCAGGATGGTATTGAGACTGTCGCGCGTGCGGCGTATTATAAAAGCGCACCATTTGCAACATTATTTTTTTAATAATTATAAACTAGTCAACATTATAGTCAAGCGACTGCAATCCAGCTTGATGGTAAGCAGTGATGCAATCGTTGATGGTAGAGCGCGCTAGTTTATTACGCCTATTCACTTAAAAAAATTAGTGTAATTACGATATACAACGTTATTTTTGTATTTGCGAAACCCGAAATACGTGTCCAGTATTTTTAAGTAAAGATTCTATGAACATCATTTCAAAAAGATATATTAAAACTAAAGCCCATCATGCAATTTTTTGAATAGGTCTGAGGCTCGAAAAAATAGCAGGATCATTGACCAATTTACTTGTGTCAGGACTGATGGAAATACGTTCTTTAATTTTGTCCTCACTTAACAGGGAATTTTGTTTTAAGAAATAAAAATCCAGGTCCGTCTTTGGGAAGTACTTTTACAAAATTCTTTATCAAACCAAGTTTGATGTGTAACGGCCGTGAAATTATTTTTTCAGATGGTAGTTGATCAGAATGGATCGTTTTAAGGGTTCCGTACCTAAAAGGTAAAACGGAACCCTATTCATGAGACTACGCTGTCCATCTGTCCGTCCGTCTGTCACCAGGCTGTACCTCATGAACCGTAATAGCTAGACAGTTCAAATTTTCAGAGGTTATGTATTTTTGCTGCAGCTATAACTAAAAATCAAAAAACAAAAATATTTAAGGGGGGCTCCGATACAACAAACGTGATATTTTTGCCGTGTTTTTTGGTCCATATTAATAACGGAAATAGATATATGCATGAAATGTTCACAGAATATTTGGTTATATATTAAAATTAAAAATAAATAATTAAATTAAAATAAAATAAATATTGAAGAGGCGCGTCCTATACAGCAAACGTGATTTTTTTGCCGTTTTTAAAGATAATGGTACGGAACCCTATGTGCGCGAGTCCGACAAAGACCAGGCCCAAATCGACGGCGCGATATGTTTCACGCGCGCCTCAAAGAGATGTCAGCACATCGTGACGGGCTCCACGAAGACCGATGCCTCCTGGATCAGGGTTGCGGGTTGGTTAAAAAAGAAGCCGTGGCCCTGGCCGTCGCACAGGCAATTGAAGAAAGACGGTTAGGTTTTAGTTAGTAAATGTCTGGCTCGCCCTTCCGCTCCGCCAGAGCGGGAGAGGTCATTTGAAGATTTTCAATTCCAATTGCCATGTGTGCGTTCGTAGATTGTCCGGATTATAATTTTCGTGAGTTTGAAGGTCTCGATCACCTGCTTCCACTATTCCCGGTCCACTTCGGTTTTGAGCTAAATTCTGTTTGAATAGGCCCTTTCTCAAGTACTGCTCCTTCCGGGTGGATTATAAGTTACGTAAATAGAAAAAACTGAGGACCTTGTGAGCGCCAATAAATCTCACAATTGTTTAAATAAAGGCCAAATCTTCGTGTCAATAACTCGGGACGTGGGACGTGAAGCGTGATCGTCAACAACGTGTAACGAAACATAATCTTTGGCAGAACGGCATTAAAAATACGCAGTTTAATTTACTGTAGTGTTGTCGTCACCATCTTGTAAAAATTTTACCTTCAGTCTAGATTTGCCCGGTGTACAGACCCAGTAAAAATAACACTGTTCAAGGCTTATTGTCAAAGTCTGTACGCGGGCAGTCTGTGGGTCAATTGTACTAAAAGATCGCTGAACGTCCTGCGTGTCCAATATAATAATGCTTTCAGGGTGTTGTTGAGACTACCTCGTTACTGTAGTGCGTCGGAAATGTTTGTGCAAGCCCATACCATACGCAAAAAGACCGCGTCGTTGCTGAGAAGAGTGAGGGACAGTCAAAACAGCATCCTGAAAACTGTAGCTGGGAGCATCGGCTCTCCAGTAATTCAAAAATTTGTGCACACTATAATAATTACTAACACTAGGCAATAAGTTTTGTTTTTCTTTGTATGTTACTAACACTCTATGGAATTTTATGTCCGAAATAAAAATGATTTATTATTTTATCCTAGCCTGTAACCGATATATTTTTTGCGAATACACTGTCTCCTGAGATACAAAGTCTTCTTAGTTTATAAGTCAGAGCACAATTTTTTTATTTTTTTTTTTGTACCTCCCATAGGTACAAAAAAAAAAATTGTAATACCTAGCACTCTTTGTTGTTTATTAATCTACTTATCTTTTCTACTTAGTAAGTTATGTGTGACATTTGTCGTTATCACTGTTCCTCAAGATATAGTTTACAGGTTAATTTGAGAGAAAAGCGTTTCACTTTATAGTGCACAGATTACAGTTCTGGACTTGTATTGCATTGTATCTTCTACCTAAACAGAAACAGATCTGACATGGTTTATACTACCATTTAAGTATTTCAGATCCGTTTCTTTATTGATGAAAACATTATTAATAGTATATTTAGCTAATTAAATATTTTAAACACCTGCGCGACTCCGAATTTCGAGTAGGTGTGCCAAGACACCATTACGTTAACACCACAAAATAGATAAGTCTTTTATCTTCTCTATGAGTACCATCAGCTTCGTCCGCTGCGCGACAGACGCTTCGCAGTTGCCGTGTTCTGGCAATATTAGCCTAAGCTTTATACAATCCCACCAACATCCAGTTTCTAAATTGAGAATATTTCTATATAAAAAGGTAAAAAACAATTGAGTTTCTTCGGGTCTTCTATAAGAGTTTGACAACTTCTGAACTTCACATTCTCAATTCAGAAACTTGTTATAAGTTCAATAAAATTGAAAGCATCTTACCAGTGCCTTTCCCTGCCATCTGTGCCCAATCCATCAGTCCGGTAACAGAGTGCACGCCATCCCTCTGTCCTTTGCAATCTCCACGTTTGACAGCTGCACTAAGCCCCACAGTTCCACTATTGGCCTTTACTCCTGACAGGTAGGCTGTGCCACTGCAGGCGGAGTCAGCGACATTGTGGTCCACGCAATATGTCTAAAAAAACATTATTTTGAACCGATTGATCGAATCGAATCCGATAGAAATCAAGTCAAATTTATTTTGCGAACGTGTATTAGCGGTTTGTGGGTAACTACGTATTTTTTAAAATTTGCTTCACGATTAAAATTTGCTCTATCATACGACACAAATTGGTTTTACTTAATCGTAAAATAAAATTAATACCCTATTGTTCAAAAGAACTAAAAAGCTTACTGTCTTTCTACAGGAATTATTTGCCCATTTCTATAACTGAAATTGGGATTGGATTATTTTGATTTCTTCGCCAAAAAATTCTCAGCAGCAAACAAGAAATAGCATGAGTCCTGACAAATAAGATTAGAAAGAACAACTAGGCACCTAAAGCTGGATGCGTATAATAAGCCTTCGTATATTGCCTCCGGGGACAAATGCTTCAAGATAATGTGTGTTTATTTGGTAAACCTGTTAGGTTTGGAAATCATAGTAGCTATAATATTGTGGAAATGCTTGGAGCCTTAGTCCAGAAGTGATATATTTTGCTCAAATGATGATGACGCATCAATTGTGTGAATATAAAAAAATACGTACCTTAGCCAGACCCGTGTAAGGGAAGGCTTCGAAACTCAGTTTCAGTTCTTCACCGAGATGGCCGTACTGCTGTCCCAGGTAAACCCTGGTGGCAGCTAGCGTGGTGATGCTCATGCCGTCACCAAGAAATAGGATCACGTTCTTCGCTACCTTTGTGTTCAAAGGACTGGCCAGCTGGAAATTCAAATATAGGTGCGTTACGATCAGAATAAAATTATCACGGAATCATCATTATCATTTCATCCGAAAGACGACCTTAACCAGGTCGTCGGTCCACCTTGTCGAGGGCCTACCTACACATCTTCCGGTACGCGGTCGCCACTCGAGAACCTGTCAGCCCCATCGGTCATCGGTTCTACGAGCAATGTGCCCTGCCCACTCCAACTAACAATCCACCTAATTTTAGCGAGCTAAAATTAGAGCTAATTTTAGAGAGCTATGCCGGCCGACATAGCTCTCTAAAAAAATTAGCTCTAATTTTGGTTCTTCTGCGGATCTCCTCATTTCTGATTCGATCACGAAGAGAAACTTCGATCATAGCTCTTTCCATTGCCCTTTGTATGACTCTGAGTCTTCGTATGAGGCTCATTCGACCACGACCAGGTTTCAGTTCCGTAAGTCATCACTGGTAACACACCCTCCTCCTTAATTATCCTCCTTGATTATCCTCTACATACAAACAAACAAAGGAGATGTTTCATTTTGGGCCTCCACTATGCACAATAGTTGTCTGTAAAGTCGGTTCACTGATGATAGTAAAACGTGACAACGTCATAAAAAAATGCTGATGTTGGAATGGAATGGAATGGTTGCAGTTTTCAATTTAAAATTATTGTATAGCAGCTGTCGAACGCTGAAGCCGATTTTGCCTCTTTGTCGCTCGTTCAGAGCGAGGTACCGCCGCATAAGTCATGTTTTTTCGTGCGTGCAGCCGGCTCCATGAAATTATAAGACGTTGTCACTTCAAAAGGAAAAAATAAACATAATAGATTTTCATAAAAATATTACCAAAATAATTTGAATAACAGTACAAGTATACATAATTAATTTTTTTAAAGTTTTTTGTGAGATAGGTAACCCTTTTTTTGACAGTGCTTATGACTTTTGATTGAAGTCTTTCACAGTTCTATTTTTCCCGTTGTGTTCGAGGTGAGGGTTGATTTGAATTGGTTGTGTTTCGGAGCTTTAAGTGATTGTTTTTGTTTTGTGACCCTGTTTACTAAAGTAACGGCCCCACCACCGATATTTACGCCTCGTCCAATGAAACTAATCTAGCTGCACTTCTTCCTCAGCCTATAGATGTCCACTGCTGGACAAAGGCCTCCCCCAAGGCTTTCCACGATGACCGATCTTGTGCTGCCCGCATCCATCGGCTTCCCGCGACCTTCACCAGGTCATCGGTCCACCTTGTTGGGGGTCTCCCTACGCTGCGTCTTCCAGTACGTGGCCGCCACTCCAGAACCTTGCTGCCCCATCGGCCATCGTTTCTACGAGCAATGTGCCCTGCCCACTGCCACTTAAGTTTAGCGACTCGCAGAGCTATGTCGGTGACTTTGGTTCTTCTGCGGATCTCCTCATTTCTGATTCGATCACGCAGAGAAACTCCTAGCATAGCTCTTTCCATTGCCCTTTGTGTGACTCTGAGCCTTCGTATGAGGCCCATTGTGAGCGACCACGTTTCAGTTCCGTAAGTCATCACTGGCAACACACACTGGTCGAAGACTTTAGTCTTGAGACACTGTGGTATCTTGGACGACGAGAAGATGTAGCGTAGCTTCCCGAACGCTGCCCAACCGAGCTGGATTCGCCGAGACACCTCTTTCTCGAAGTTGGACCTACCTAGTTGGACTTTCTGTCCCAGGTATATATACTCGTCAACAACTTCGAGTGCAGAGCAACCAACTACAATTGGAGTGGGTGCGACATGAGAGTTCGACATGATCTTCGTCTTATCCATGTTCATTTTTAGACCCACTTGTTGGGAAGCTCTGCTGAGGTCATTGAGCATTTTGCCCAAGTCTTCCAGGGTCTCAGCCATGACCACGATATCATCTGCGAAACGGAGATTAGTGATGTACTCGCCGTTGATGTTGATGCCAAGTCCTTTCCAGTCCAGGAGCTTGAAGACATCTTCCAACGCAGCAGTGAACAATTTAGGAGATATGACATCTCCTTGTCTCACTCCACGCTGCAGTTGGATCGGTTTCGAGTCCTGATCCTGGAGACGGACTGACATGGTGGCGTTTTTGTACAAACACTTTATCACCTCAATGTATCGATGGTCAATTTGGCACCGCTGGAGAGACTGTAGCACCGCCCAAGTCTCAATCGAATCGAAGGCCTTCTCATAGTCCACAAACGCCAAGCATAGTGGTTTGTTATACTCCTCGGACTTCTGTATAACTTGCCGCAGCGTATGAATGTGGTCTATGGTGCTAAAGCCTTTTCGGAAGCCTGCTTGTTCGGGAGGCTGGAAGTCGTCGAACCTGCGAGCGAGACGATTCGTGATGACCCTAGAAAACAGCTTGTAGACATGGCTCAGGAGGGATATCGGTCTGTAGTTTTTCAGGAGGGTATTGTCACCTTTTTTGAAAAACAAAACCACCACGCTCCTGTGCCACGCCTTAGGCGTTTCGCCTTTAAGAATGACGGAATTAAATAGCTTCTGAAGCGCTTTAAGAACCGGTTTGCCACCCGCTTTCAGAAGCTCAGCCGTAATTCCATCATCTCCAGCCGCCTTATCGTTCTTGAGCTGTTTCAGGGCCATACCAATCTCGTACAGGCTGACGTCCGGGATATCGTCGGTGTAGTGTCGGGTTAGTCTGGCTCTAGGATCATTAGCCAGGCTTACAACAGGTGCGTGTGTTGATGTGTATAACTCTCCGTAGAATTTCTCCATCTCACCCAAAAGCTCGGGCTTGGAAGTGACGATCCTACCATCCCCAGTCTTCAGCTTCGCAAGTAGACTCTGTCCAACAGACAATTCTCGTGCGAACACTTTGAGCCTTTGTTCCGCTCGATAGCCTCTTTAATACAATTTGTATTAAATTGGCGTATATCGCGAGTCAGAGACTTTGAGATCTGTCTGTTAAGGCATCTGATGCGCGAAGCGTCATCAGGGGATTTTAAGATCACCTCCCGTCTTTCTTCCATTAGCCGGCGGGTGGGACCGGAGATCTTCTTCTGTCTTTTTGAACGGAGGGTGTTGTAGAACTTAGACCCTTCCGTTTGGAGAGTTTCCACAAACCTGTTGTTGTAGTCGTCCACATCTACGCATTCACCGAGGCATTCGAAGCGGTTTTGTAGTTCGATCTGAAAGCTCTCGGGGTTTTGGAGTTGTGTTGACGCTGGACGGAGCGTAGACTTCATAAGTCGAGAGCGTTCGAGCCTAATGTTGAGGTTCAAGATGCCTCTAACAATACGGTGATCACTCCCGGTTTTTACCGCATGGATCACGGAGACATCGTTGAACACTTGCCTTCTCGTTGATATTATGAAGTCTATCTCGTTTTTGGTCTGACCATCGGGGCTGAGCCAGGTCCACTTGCAGTGCAATGGTTTCCTGAAAAAAGAATTCATCGCAAAGAGTCCTTCCCTTTCCATGAAATCCATTAGCATCTGACCTCTGGGATTCCGATTTCCAACTCCAAATTGCCCCACTTTCGTCTCGTCCGCCTCTCGCATGCCCAGTTTTGCGTTAAAGTCCCCATGACAACGGTGTAGTGGGTTTTGGAGGAATGTATGGCTCTACTGACGTCCTCATACATAGCCTCCACCTCATCGTCAGAGTGTTTAGACGTCGGGGCGTAGACCTGTATAACCTTTAACGAATATCGTTTTGTTATTCTCAGTACAAGGTACGCCACCCGAGTCGAAAGGCTCCCGACTTTAACCACGCTGTTCACGAGGGACTTGTGGACAATAAACCCGACACCACCCTGGGACAGCTGGTCGCCTTCCCGGAAATAGAGCAGGTTGCCAGACCTCAGGATTATCGAGTCCTCTCCCTCTCTTCGGACTTCAGATAACCCCACAATGTCCCAACGCAACCGGCTCAGTTCTTCCTCCAGTTCGACAATCTTCTCATCGGTCCGTAGTGTGCGCGTGTTAAATGTTGCCAGGGCCAAAGGTCGTCGTTTGTGATGGTAGCCGGACCTCTGCCGGAGATTCTTAGCACCCCTTGCTCCGCCGTAACCAAGTCCGCTACCGTAGACTGGAATAGCGGAGCTGCCGGGGACTAGGGGCCTGGGCTGTATCGTGTGCATCATTGGGGGGGTTTGCCATAATCCCCACGCTTGGCAGGCGGGTTGGGGATCGCAGCGATTTGATATTACACAGGAGAAGCGCTGCTGCCCGCTTCCCTGGTGATTTCCCTTAGTCGCCTCTTACGACACCCACGGGAGGATATGGGTTGGTACAATTCTAGGCCCGGTACCACACGGGGCCTGCACTAACAGGTAACAAAAGACATGTTTTGTTTTTTTTTTTTCGTAGTCATATGGTAATTATTGTTCATACGGTAGCCTTAGATACATGACATGTCAATCAAATGTCACTGTCAAAATCTTCTTCTTCTTTTTTCAAGGTAAGATTCAACCTCTACTCTTGATGAATGGCCTCTGTGGAATAGATAACACAATGTTGCCAATATTACGTGTAACAAATTATAAAAATTCTTTGAAAATTTTATTTCACAATAATGGTGGATATGGCCAATGACAGTTGAAAAAGACAGCCGCGTGAACCGTCTATGAGGGTTCACGCGGCCGATTTTATGTAAAGTCATGATGTGGCCACTATGCTGCGATATATCAATGTTCTTTATCTACAAGCCATGGCCGACAAGTACGATGCGCCGGTGCTTAGGCGCTGGTTAGCATTGCTTGTGCGGCAGGCATGATTAGTTTTTAAGTGTTACTAACCCTTAGTAGATAAGTTACTAACCATTGGACAATTGTTGTCTTTGAATAAAAATAAATTATTATTATTATTTATGATTCATTTACTGAATGCACTTTTTACTACATAAATCACTCGCTTTTATTTAGTAAACGACACTATAAATAATTTTAAAAGTCCAATGAAAAATGCGCGTAACACTCAGCTTTCCTGTCAAAACTTCCTTTTTCGTAGTCATATGGTAGATAATGTTCATACGGTAGCCTTAGATACATGACATGTCAATCAAATGCCAAAATCTTATTTAGCTTCTTGCTAACCAACATAATTATTTATTAGTAGTTGTGTTGCACTCCTTGACCGAGTTAGAATAGAAAAGAATACTCTTTATGTACACCATATAGATTACAGAAACATAAAGATTTTACAAAGGGCGGTCTTATGGCTAAGAGCGATCTTTTGCAGACGGATGTGTGCTGTTGTCTGTTTGGGTGCCATTGCAGGCGGAGTCAGCGACATTGTGGTCCACGCACTATGTCTAAAAAAACATTATTTTTAACCGATTGATCGAATCGAATCCGATAGAAATCAAGTCAAATGATTTATTTATTTTGCGAACGTGTATTAGCGGTTTGTGGGTAAACACGTATTTTTTTCAATTTGCTTCACGATTAAAATTTGCTCTATCATACGACACACGTCATACTAGGGGGAAGGAGAGAGAAATAAGTTAAATTGAATGTACATAAACTATAATGTATTCTGATATTCTATTAAATGTACATATTGATGGCCCAGATTCCATACATTTCGGAAGTATCTCCTTTTACCTCTTTATAGGTATGAATATAGATTTCTCTATATTTTCATTATCATAACGTGTCTACACGTGTCCAGCATGATTCGTTATGAAGGTCAGAACAAACAATAAGCCTACGGCTAAAGTAAGTTCGAAGCGTGACGAAAACGTCGGCATTTATACAAAACCGTAGCAATAATTCTCCGCCACTCTTAAGGTATTAAAGAAAAGGTAAAACTGGGGTAAGCCACGGACTTAAATTTGAAAACTTTAATTGTGTTTTGCATTTCCCGATGAGAATTGCCCGTTTGGGAAATTCAGTATTTTTATGCTAGAAAAACATTGGAATATAAAATACTACGTTAATAAAAAAAAACATAAAAAACAGTTAACACATTGTGAAACTGGTAACACACTGAATCGATTCCTTCCATAAAAGTAATGGAAACCACGAAAATTATTGTCACACTTTTGCTGTACTGTCAAAATAATAATATTATTTTTACAGTACAGCAAAAGTGTGACAATAATTTTAATCAAAATGGATGAAATACTGACTAAGCTAGACTCATACGTGTGTGCGTGCGTAAATTCGTAATGTGACCACACTTCTCCCATAGTCAATATAACTAATTTAATATGACAAAACTTGAATATTTTATACATTTAAATTTCAGTGTGTATTTTATGATTTTAACACAACATTCTAAGGGAAAAAATGAAGTGGCAGTGGGCGGGGCACATTGCTCGGAGAACCGATGGCCGATGGGCCAGTAAGGTTCTGGAGTGACGGCCACGTACCGGAAGACGCAGCGTAGGGAGGCTCCCAGCAAGGTGAACCGATGACCTGGTGAAGGTCGCGGGAAGTTGATGCACAAGAACGGTCATCGCGGAAAACCTTAGGGGAGGCCTTTGTCCAGCAGTGAACATCTATACGCTGCTGACGAAGAAGAAGATTCTAAGGGAAGTTTTTAGTAATGGGCACTTATTCCAGCACCATAATTGCGTAATAATCTATTGCTATCAATTTGAAGCATATTGCTAATCCATTGCTCCATCTGTTCGAAAAAGGTGTCGGCTCAACAATGTAGATAAGGCAATGAATGTTGTCAAACTGACAAAATGAAACCCTTTGCTACTGATAGTGTTATACGCAATTACCCTGCAGTACATCTATACTTACATTACAAAGAGATGAAATTTGTTTGTTTGGACGGAAGCAGGTCAAGCTACTCGAAACTGTCAAATATTCCCAATCAACTTTGACCCTTAAAGCTTTAGAGATATATTTGAAAATCTAATAAAGAAATTTGACAGATTGTAGTAGCTTGGTGTGCTGTAATCTCCGAAACTATCGGTAGGATTTGAAAAAAATCTATTTGTACTTGATAGCTTAATTCTTGAGGTACGTTATAAGCTATTTAACATCACACTACAACCCTTAGACGCCCAGCAAGAGGAGAAAATGTCAGAAAAATGCTTAATGCTAACATTTTACGTGACCGAAGTCGCAGCAGAAGCTATTATTGTCCAGGGCTGCAAGTTGTTCGAAAGAGATACTGGGGCCCTTGCGCTAAGGCAAGTGAAGGAAGACCAGTAGGTTTTAGTCAGTAAAAGTCTGGCACGCCCTTCCGTTCCACCGAAAGCGGGAGAGGTCTTTTGAGGATTTCCCATTCGCAAAAAAAGCTCCGCGTTTAGTCCCGATTGCATCCTTGGTTTTCACGTTGGAGCCCGAGGTCCGCTTTCTTGCTCAATCTTCTCTATTTTACGCGATCTTTAGCATCCTGTAGTGTGAGATTGTTGGCACGCATGTCATCTACAACGTCAAGCCAGCACTTCTTTGGTCTATTTGTTATCCACGTAACTGTTTTCGTATGACGTAACCATACCAGCGTAGGCGACCCACCTCCAGTTTGTCTGCTATGTCACGGACAGGAGTAGACTGCCATGTAAATCCACATATCCACCGCAGCATATTCATCTCCGTGACACGCAGCTTCTGCTTGTGTCACTCAAGTACAGGCCATGCCTCACTGCCATACAAAAGAACAGGTCTAATGATAATCTTATAGACCTGCCCCTTAAGCTTAATCGGCTAAAAAAGCTTTATATTGTATATTTTGAAGACTTGAAGGTATACCTTTGTTCTCAAGATCCATTGCGCCTGCAAGTTCCAGTGATCCTTGTTCCTTTCGTCGAAGGTCGGGGAGTCATTACCTGTGAAATAGAAACATAACACTTATTACTGTTTTTCTTTCAATTTGACAGCCTCCGCGGCGTAGCGGTAGCGAACGCAACCGCTACGCAAGGAGGCGCGGTTTTGTTCCCCGCGCAGTGCAGATATTTATATGCATGAATATGAATATTTACACTGGTCTGGTCGTGCCTCGAAAAGCACGTTAAGCCGTTGGTCCTGGTTGCCATACGAACATCTAATGGTAGTCATTACGGGTTATTGGAGCCCTCAAAAGTTCAACAATTGGTCTAACTGCAATGCTTCGATATCGCCTTCGGAATGTGGAGGTCAGACGGCAGTCGCTTCACGGAAAATATTAAAGTTTAGCCAAATTCAGCAGTTAGACTGGTAAAGCGGACCTCAGACTCCAAACCTAAAAAAGCTTCAGATGCGACTGGGATTAACGCTGAGATGATGATGACTGTTTTCTATCAATTGTAAACATAAGGGTCATCATCATCATCAACCTTATTATCGTCCCACTGCTGGGTACAGGTCCCTTCTCATACAGAGAAGAATTGAGCCATTGATTGAGATCACCACGATTGCTCAATGCAGGTTGACATTTATTTATTTATTTTTACATACATTAATTTAAAATGCATTCAACGCTATAAAAAGCACAAAGAGTGGCCTTATCGTTAATACAATGTCTTTCAGGCAACCTTAGAGTGGACAGAGTTATTCCTAAATATTAAATTAGACTGTCAACATATTGTTTTCCTGTATACATTATAATAATAAATACAATAACAATATAACAACCTCGCGGGACAACATACTTGATTTATTTATCATAAAGGAAATTAAAATAAAAATATTGACACAGAAACCTTTGTTTACAATACCAAATACATTTCATACATTTGGAAAGGAAAGATAAATAATGGGATACCCTAAGGGTCCAAGGGGGATAGGGCCTTGTGTACAGACGACAACACATCAAGCTACTACAATCTGTCAGATTTCCTTATTAGATTTTCAACTTTACGTTTAAGGCATTCAAGCTTAAGGTTGATTGGGAATAATTGACACTTTCGGGTAATTTGACCTGCGGTCGTCTCACAAAAGAAACCTTAATATCAATGTGTGCGTGCGCTAATAGAATTTATAATGATTTGATTTAGAACTGATAAATAAACCAAATCTAATATTTTAGTTCTAATGCGTGAGTGTGTGTAAAGAGAAGAGACTGTGTGACTAATAATTGTGGTGTGGTGTGGTACTAATCGATTATATTTTGGTTCAGTTAAAAAAGGAGCGAAGATGAGTGGAATATAAGTTACTAGCGGCCCGCCCCGGCCAGTCAGTACCGCCACAAACGCGTAGCCCTGCAATTTTTAGACCTGTAATATCTTCGAAAATATTCATTTAAATCATATGCTGTAAGGAACAATACAGATGTATATTAAATCAAAAATGTATTTATAGTACATTACGATATTAGTGCGTAATGATGGTTATAACATGCGAGGCGGAATTTCAGCCCGAGCCGAAGGCGAGGGTGTAATTGAGCCGAGCATGTTATAACCAATACGCACGTATATCGTACGACGTTTTTTAACACACTTGCGAGGAAACAGAAAAAGAAGTATTTTATATTTTGTTCATTTTAAATAAACTCAATCTGTGAATGCACACTGTTGCTTTCCCTCCATTAGTATTATTATTTGCCATTTCAAATATGGAACAGCGCGCAGCGCGAGCCGTGCGGCGGCGATCAGTTCCATAATTACTTGAAATGGAAAATAATGCTGTTATGGAAAATAATGCTGTTATGGAAAATAATGCTGTTATGGAAAATAATGCTGTTATGGACTATGGACTATAACTTAACTATTTGCTTTGATAAAACACGCGTTTGTTATGGCCTGCTTTACATATTTAAAACCGGTGGAATTACATCAGCTTTACGAGCAAGGGTGTTAAAAAGGTATTAAATTTATTAAAGATTAATACTGTATTGTTTAAAATCGCTTCGGAAATTAGCCAGTATTTGTCGTAAAAATTAAATGACAAAACAATATTATTGTGGGAAAAAATATTAATTATTTACGACATCACATTAGAAACCTCACAAATAATAGTTTTTAGTCCACTATGTAATGGATGTTATTATTAATATAAACCTTCCTCTTTAATCACTCTATCTGTTAAAAAAAGATTTAGTCATATATAGGGACATAGGGAAAGAGAAAGCGAATTTGTTTTATACTATGTAGTGATATCATAATCGATCAGCACCCTTCTCACGTAATACGCTATCAATCATAGTCTGAATCATTTTGAAGGATATTGCTAATTCATCCTACTATCCTACTAACGTAAACGTAATAAGTGTGAAAGTTTCTTATGGATGGATGGATGGATGTTTATTACTTTATCATAAAATTACCTACAAAAAGATTTTGATAAATATTTACTGTAGAATAGCCATCGTTATCTGATTCTAATAATGCCTACAAAGCCGGGCAAAACTTAAAACAAATTCGCTCTAAAAAAATATTATTTCGAAAAAGCGAGGTAACTTAATACATGTGCGGTAGGCAACGCGGTAGGCATACATGCGCGGGTGAAGGGGGACAGGTCACGCGGCATGTGGTCGCATCACTCAAAATAATACAGTCTAAAATTGCGCTGTCACTTTAAAAAATAAAATACCAAATTTTGGTGAAGTTGCAATTAATTCGCGGGAAAAAAAGATTATTTCGAAATTCATTAGTATTGTTACTATGATGATTGTGTAAAATTTCATGTTTTATTTGGTCATGTGTAAACCTAACCTTTATTATGCTTTTGCGCACGATATTTAACGTTAACAATATTTTTTCTTATTTTTTTTAAGTCTTGCCGCCAAGCGATTCGTCGTGTCTCTGTCTGGTGAAGCCGTACGGAGGACGGGTCTGAGCAGTTGTGATACAATGTGTGCCGGATACGATGCGCTAGATGTTGTTGTGTCGGGAGTTTGGTCGTGGAGGGTCTCCATATCAATCTCTCTCTGGCGCAGCATCGTTCGTCATGTTGTTGGGTTTAACATTGCAATACTTCGCCCAACTGCTGTCTTCCTTGCTCTCAGTTTTTTTTTTTTTTTTTAAGTGAATAGGCTCTTAATAAACTAACGCACTTTACCATCGGTTTCAGATTGCATCACTGCTTACCATCAAGCGGGATGGCAGTCAAGCACTAGTTTATAAATTTATATATCTATATACTCTATCATAAAATAAACTACAAAAAATATTTTGATGAATATTTTCTGTAGAATAGCCATAATTAGCTATTTATGTTTACAACGTGATTTGTTCTTAATACGAAACCTTAATACAGTTTGTACAGAATAAGCAACTGAATCAATTCTTTTTCTTTTTTTATTAATTATAAACCAGCGCTTGACCGCAATCCCGCCTGATGGTAAGCAGCGATGCGATCGTTGATGGAAAAACGTGCTAGTTTATTAAGAGCCTATTCACTCTAGCCTTGAAGACACTCAAATTGTAGTTGGACGGAAACACCGCCGCCGGCAAGTTGTTCCAGTCCCTTGATGTACGCGGTATAAAGGAAGAGGCGAAACGCTTCATCCGGATTGTAGTAGTGTTAACAACGTAAGGGTGGAAACTCGCCGTACGACGGGTCGTCCGATGGTGGAACGGAGATAGGGGAATTAAATCATGCAATTCCCTCGCACACTCCCCAAAAAGCATCCTATAGAACACCGAAAGGCTGGCTACTCTACGCCTGCGCTCTAGGCTTTGTAGACCGTCTGGAGTTAAATCAGGGTCACCATTTGGCCTCTTCGCACGCCTCTCCACTGAATCCAAAGTAGCCAGGTGACATTTCGCAGCACCAGCCCAAATGTGGCTGCAGTACTCCACACACGAACGGACCTGTGCTTTGTACAACATTAGAAGCTGATCTATGATTTAATGATTCTAATGATTTTTACACCATTTTTAAATATTTTTTCCCAAATACATTTAGAAATTGCTGCAATGTGGTTACCGAGCACACAACATAGTTCACGGCAGGTCATAATGATCCTAGGCGCGTACGCACAGCACTAAGTACAGACAGGCCCCCGTCTTGTTGTGCGGGGGTACAATACGTTCTAAGTAAAATTTACATGTTGTGAGTAAATTACTACATTTCACTTTATCACTTGCGGCTGTATTTACGAGTAAAGTTGATAATAATATCTACCTACACTTGGCTGTTACGACAGTCGCTGCAGGAACGAGCGGGCGAGCGACGCGTTGACCATATTTTTGTCGGGATAACCAAGTAACATAACAAGCTCATAACTTTCTGATTTTTCATGATAGGTTTTTGAAATTTTGTACATAAAATACTAGACACGTGTTTCGAGTTCCACATATACAAAATTACATATATAATATTTTTTAATAACAATATGTAATTATTAATAATATCTATTTTAATAACATATATAATATTGTATGTATAATATATGTTTTAAATAATAAAAAAAATATCGGCACAAAAGTATCTCATGTGTTATACATGAGATACTTTTGTGCCGATATTCCCAAGGGAGCTTGCTTATGAGGATTAAACTTCGAGACACCTTTAGTACATAAAAATACAAAAGATGCAAATTAAAAAAAATATTAATTGCTACAGAAATATCGACCAATCAACGAACTTACCAAAACAATCAACCAAATCTAACAATTCAAATTATTTAACAAAAATCTAACAATCAATGACTGATTAACAATGGAAACATTAGAATGTGGGAATCGAACTCTACCCCTGAGCTAAAAAACCACTCACTTGACTATTGGGTCATCTTTACTCACTTAAACGTATTCCATGCATATTATTAACCCTTTTTTTAGTAAATTAAACACGATAGACATATTGGTTGAGACGTACAAACGTGCCGGCAAAGGGGATGTTCATAAAGATGTAAATTAATGCGTTTTGCGTTGCGCTAAACTTTATGACTGTTTACTACAGCAAGGTAATAATTTTGTAACATACACAGTTCAACAACATACATTGCGTTGTTTACGTTATTAAGTAAATACATTATTGGAACATATGGAGCAATGGAATAGCAATATGCTTCTAATTACCCGACTACGGCAAAGCAAAAGGAGGGTTATGATTTTGACAGGCTATGTATGTATGTATGTATGTATGTATGTATGTATGTATGTATGTATGTATATATGTATGTATGTATGTATGTTCATCTGTTCCCTCGTAACTTCTAAACTACTTATTCGAATTCGATAAATGACATATCATTAGAAGCGTCTTAATAGTCCGCTCGTTATAGGCTATATGGAGTTTCACAAAATCTAATGTGGCGCCCTCTAGCGGACAAAATATACAGAGTAAAAAAAAAAAGTTAAGATAAATATGCCGTGTTTGGTATCATTTGAAAGGGCTTTATTTGTACATTTTGAATATATATATATTACTAGCATTTGCTTGTGACTTTACCTGTATTCATGGGCTGATTGCATATAATTCACATCTTTTCGTTCATAGATAGCTTCTTTACTACTTATCAGAATAAGACCACTGCGGAACCATTAGAAGGGCCTTGATATTCTGTTGGTTATGAACTATAAAGCTTGTCACCAAATTTAGTATTACGCCCTCTAGCGGACAAAAAGTTCTATGTTAATATAAAATTAAAATAAATATACCGTATTTGGTATCATCTGAAAGAGCTTCACTAGTACTTTATGTTTGTACATAATCCCTAGTAATGCTTCGTAGAAATTTGAATGTAAACCAGGGTTTGGTAAACGGAGCGATGGGAGTGGTGAAGGCCTTCGAATGGCCTGCTCTTCGGCGCTATCAGTTGGAACAGGAGAACAGCCAAGCGCTGTTCTCATACAATTTGACGAAGCATCCATAAAAGCAAATATTAACGGACTTATCAATATCGAGCCTTGCCTTACTGAATTTGACGGCTTGAGGGGTTCTGGGCCAATTCAGCGTAAAATGCTCCCGCTGATTCTTTCTTGGGGTTGTACTGTACATAAATTACAAGGTTGTACTCTAGATAAAAAAGTTACAGATCTAGGAAAGTCATTGTTTGCTAAAGAACAGGCCTATGTCGCTCTCAGTAGAGTTAAAACCATAGAGGGATTATTTATAAGTGCATTGGATCATAATAAATTACTTAAAAATCCACATGACAGTCGATCGTTAGCAGAATTAGATAGATTAAGAAATCTTCCCAGGTCCTCTTAATATATGTTTTTTTAATAATTATAAACTAGCGCTTGACTGCAATCCCGCCTGATGGTAAGCAGTGACGCAATCGTTGATGGTAAAGCGCACTAGTTTATTAAGCCTATTTACTTAAAAAACTTAGGAATAGCAAGGATGACGGCAGTTGAGCCAGGTGATGCAATGTTAAACCCAAGACCAACACGACCAACGATGCTGCGCCAGAGGGAAATTGATCTGGAGACTCTCCACGACCAAACTCCCGACACAACAATATTTGGCGCATCGTACTCGCCACACAATGCAAACAACTGGTCAGACGCGTCCTCCCTACAGCTTCACCAAACATCATGCTGGAACACGACGAATCGCTTAGCGGCAAGACTTCGTCTGGTGGGTGGTAACTTCTGCCGGCAGCCGATGTTTTGGCCTACCACCGTTAGAAAACCATCCAATCTATTTATACTAACGACCTCATCTACTAATTCATGACCCATTCGGTGCCATCGACGCAAATGTGCGTCGCTACTACGAAAAACCGGGAGCTTCATACGCGGAAACCGTTGCTATACGCGCTACGATCCAAAAGCTACGAAATAGTAAAATAAGACATCTCTACATATTACTATACGCCGATACATAAGTCAAAAGAGATGTCGTATGTTAACTACCTATTTTTTACCCGACTACGGCAAAGCAAAAGGAGGGTTATGATTTTGACAGGCTATGTATGTATGTATGTATGTATGTATGTATGTATGTATGTATGTATTTATGTATGTATGTTCATCTGTTCCCTCGTAACTTCTAAACTACTTATCAGAATTCGACAAATGATATATCATTAGAAGCGTCTTAATTGTCCGCTGGTTATAGGCTATATGGGGTTTCACAAAATTTACTGTAGCGCCCTCTAGCGGACAAAACATACAGAGTAAAAACTAAAGTTAAGATAAATATGCCGTGTTTGGTATCATTTGAAAGCCCTTTGTACATTTTGAACATATATATATTGCTAGCATTTGCGTGTGACTTTACCTGTATTCATGGGCTGGTTGCATATAATTCACATCTTTTCGTTCATAGCTTCTTTACTACTTATCAGAATAAGACCACTGCATTACCATTAGAAGGGCATTGATATTCTGTTAGTTATGAGCTATAAAGCTTGTCACCAAATTTAGTATTGCACCCTCTAGCGGACAAAAAGTTCTATGTTAATATAAAATTAAAATAAATATACCGTGTTTGGTATCATGTGAAAGAGCTTCACGAGTGCTTTATGCTTGTACATAATTACAAGAATGCTTTAATGATGTTAAATATGAGCGATAAGAGTAAAGCGCGGATCACGGGAACTGTGAATCGCTTTATGCAATGTAGAGCAGTGTGAACATTATTAGAATATGTAATGCACCAATGAAAACGACATAAGCTGGGAGTAACTCCACGCGGTGAAGGCGGAAACAGTTTGATAACTGGCTAAATCTCCCATAAAAAGGCCTCTGCACTATATGCCTTCGGGCATATGTTGTTATATGTGCGTGTAGATGTAATATGTCAAGTACCTAGTTCATCAGTTTAACTTTTGTTAATAATATGCGCCACAAATACACTTTAACACCAAAATAGTACAAATAAAAAAAAGTTAAAAAACTAAAACCCAACTACGAAAAAAAACGACGCTGAAAAAGTATAAAACAAGATTTTCAGAATACTGAACTGAACAAAGTTGCTAATGTAGTTGCAAGTAAATAGACACAGTAGTAATGTCATATAATACTATTCTGAAGTATGCAATATTCACTATGTAGAGATAAATTTTCATGTTTGGAAAGGCGTAGTCACACGTTGTCAAGGTGCTACTGTAGGTAGGTATATGTAACGTGTGACTACGCCTCTCCAAACATGAAAATTTATCTCTACATAGTGAATGTTGCATACTTCAGATTAGTATTGTGTGACATTACTTCTTCCTCAGCCTATAGATGTCCACTGCTGGACAAAGGCCTCCCCCAAGGCTTTCCACGATGACCGGTCTTGCGCTGCCCGCATCCATCGGCTTCCCGCGACCTTCACCAGGTCATCGGTCCACCTTGTTGGGGGTCTCCCTACGCTGCGTCTTCCAGTACGTGGCCGCCACTCCAGAACCTTGCTGCCCCATCGGCCATCGGTTCTACGAGCAATGTGCCCTGCCCACTGCCACTTGAGTTTAGCGACTCGCAGAGCTATGTCGGTGACTTTGGTTCTTCTGCGGATCTCCTCATTTCTGATTCGATCACGCAGAGAAACTCCTAGCATAGCTCTTTCCATTGCCCTTTGTGCATGACATTACTACTGTGTCCATTATTTGCAACTACATTAGCAACTTTGTTCAGTTCAGTATTCTGAAAATCTTGTTTTATACTTTTTCAGCGTCGTTTTTTGTCGTAGTTGGGTTTTAGTTTTTTAACTTTTTTTTATTTAGAGTAATGGTGTGGTACGTAATTAGGGTACAGGTGGTAATTGATATCTTTATAAAGATTTTGTTGTCGTGCAAGCAGAGCTGGACGGAGAGGAGTGGTGAAAAGTTGTCGATGTTTCCACTGAAGCAGAGCTGGACGGAGAAGAACGGTGAAGAGCTGTGAAAAGTTGTCGATGTTTCCACTGAAGCAGAGCTGGACGGAGAGGAACGGTGAAGAGCTGTGAAAAGTTGTCGATGTTTCCCCTGAAGCAGAGCTGGACGGAGAGGAACGGTGAAGAGCTGTGAAAAGTTGTCGATGTTTCCCCTGAAGCAGAGCTGGACGGAGAGAAATGGTGAAGAGCTGTGAAAAGTTGTCGATGTTTCCACTGAAGCAGAGCTGGACGGAGAGAAACGGTGAAGAGCTGTGAAAAGTTGTCGATGTTTCCACCGAAGCAGAGCTGGACGTAGAGGAACGGTGAAGAGCTGTGAAAAGTTGTCGATGTTTCCACTGAAGCCGAGCTGGACGGAGAGGAACGGTGAAGAGCTGTCAAAAGTTGTCGATGTTTCCACTGGAGCAGAGCTGGACGGAGAGGAACGGTGAAGAGCTGTGAAAAGTTGTCGATGTTTCCACTGAAGCAGAGCTGGACGGAGAGGAACGGTGAAGAGCTGTGAAAAGTTGTCGATGTTTCCACTGAAGCAGAGCTGGACGGAGAGGAACGGTGAAGAACGGTGAAAAGTGGTCAGTGTTTCCACTGAAGCAGAGCTGGACGGAGAGGAACGGTGAAGAGCTGTGAAAAGTTGTCGATGTTTCCACTGAAGCAGAGCTGGACGGAGAGGAACGGTGAAGAACGGTGAAAAGTGGTCAGTGTTTCCACTAAAAGCGGAGTGGAGTGGAATGGTGGGCAGCATACTTTTGAATTTCTCATCCGTTTTGATACGTACGCACCTAATGACATAACGATGATAACTGAGGCATCATATTTTTCGGTAAAAAACCATCAAATATTTTTTTACAATCTGGTCGGAGCGGGCGGGCATGTCAGACTTTTACTGACATAAACTCACCCGTGCCTTCGGCAGGGCCCACGGTATCTTTTTTATTTAAAATGGTCAAAATCTATTATTACAAAACTATAGATACACAAAATGATTTCGAAAAGTTATTAGAACAAATCCAAGCATTTCCTTACACAAACATTCTTTTAATGTATGTAGCTACATATGCATTAAAGTACGGACGACAGCAGGTCAAGCTACCCGAAAATGTCAAATAATCCCACTCAACTTTGAGGCTTAATTTCATTTTATAGTTTTTTTTTTTTTTTTCTAAATAATAGCGTTACCCCACACTAGAATTTCGTTTTCACAAAAACTCCTTTTCGAAATTTCTCCTGTATCGTGGGAGCGTTTACAAACATATAAAAAATCACACACACAAACAGCCAGACCAACTAATTGTAGGCCATACAAATATTTATTCCGTGCGGGAATCGAACCCACGACACGCAGCGCAGCAGTCGATCGCTCAGCCACTGCGACATCATGTCGTCGCGTTGAAAATCCACTAAAATAAAATTACACATGACCCATCATTACGTATAGTGTGGCACAGCACACCCTATGTATGTATATGCTAGTGTAGTCTGAGTGCGTCCCAAAGGCGGGCCCAATTGAGCGAAGACATCTTTACCAGAATTCATTCCCAATTTTTTATTTTTCTAATTTTCGATAATTTTATTTTTATGAATGATGATTATTAGTCATTAACCAGATGAAGTGGGCTATCTTTCTTGTAAGATCATCAATCTCTGTAACTGAGAATTTAACTAGAATCTCATGATTTCGTAAAATTGTCATTCGTAGGGTAATTTGAAAAGTTTATCAATTTCGCGGCTTACCTGAAGCTAAAGAATATTTAACTACTTTGGGTAGAACTTTGCTCCTCAATTACGGGTTCAAGGCTGTGTAATAATAACCACACAGATCGATCCCGGAATCGGTACCGGGCTTAGAATAGTACCATCCCATATCCACCCGTGGGTGTCGTTGAGAGGCGACAGTAACCACCCACCAGACAAGGTCTTGTCGCCAAGCGATTCGTCGCGTTCCGGCATGATGTCTGGTGAAGCTGTACGGAAGACGGGTCTGAGCAGTTGTGTTGCGATGTGTGCCGGGTACGATGCGCCAAATGTTGTTGTGTCGGGAGTTTGGTTGTGGAGGGTCTCCAGTTCAATCTCCCTCTGGGTTAAACATTGAATCACCTCACTCAACTGTCGTCTTCCTTCCATTCACACAGTTTTTTGAGTGAATGGGCTTATTAAACTAGCGAGCATTACCATCAACGATTGCATCACTGCTTACCATCAGGCGGGATTGCATCAAGCACTAGTTTATAATTATTAAAAAAAAATCTCTCACCAGGGAAGCGGGCACTAGCGCTTCTCATGTGGAATATCAAAGTACTGCAATCCTCAACGCGCCTGCCCAGCGTGGAGATTATGGCTGTTTCGGGAGGTTCCTGTTCCGTATAAATCAGGAGGAAATGCCAGGGTGTCACTACTGTGTGGCTCGCCCTGAGGACACGGTGAAGCATACGGTGAAGGTCTGCCTGGCTTGAGTAGAACACCGTCCTCGTGGCGGCGATCGGCGGCGATCTCTCGCGTCCCACCCTGGTGCAGACCAAGGTCCTGAGCGAGAGTGCATGGCAGGCTGTCACCTCCTTCTGCGAAGCAGTGATGCTGGCAAAGGAGGAGGCGGAGCGCGTGAGGGAGCAGGAATCCCAACGCCCTCACGCCACTAGCCGCCGCAGGAGACGTCCTGGTCGGGAGACAACATCGCACTGCGGGCCACCGTAGGCGCCGGCTTGCGGGTGGCGAGCAGTGGGCAGCTCGCCGTCCGGTAAGAACCTAGCCCGAGTTGACGGCGCGTTGTGTTTCACGCGTGCCTCAAAGAGATGTCAGCAGATCGTGACGGGGTCCACAAAGACCGATGCCTCCTGGGTTAGGGTTGAGGGTTGGTTAAAAAAGAAGCCATGGCCCTGACGCGCAGGCAAGTGAAGGAATACGGGTGGGTTTTAGTCAGAAAAAGTTTGACACACCCTTCCGCTCCGCCCAGAGCGGGAGAGGTCATTTGATGATTTCCCATCCCAAACAAAAAAAACCCGGATGCCTTTGAAGATTTCCCCCCGAAAACAAAGCTAGAGTTAAAAGGCTCCTAAATAAACTAGTGCGCTTTACCAGCAACTGTAGCATCACTGCTTACCATGAGACGGGATCGCAGTTAAGAACTGATTACCTAAAAAAAAGCCAATATGTGACGAACAACGGAGCTAAAACAATCATGATTCAGAGGAAATGACGGCACCGCAAAACAGGTTTTCGTTCGATACAGTGCGGGAATAGCACGCCATACGTCAAGTTGAATTAGAATTGGCCTAGCGTGCTAAGGAGTTTTAATAGCATGTGAGACCAACTTATACAAGTTTTGTTGAGGCTGATGATTTGTCTACCGTCCTGACCTTCTTTCTACCCGTTGTAATGGGTTCTCACGGTAGTAGGTCAGACACGCTACTTATCAGATTTTTATTACATCAATTATATCGCGGGAATTTCCAAAACGTAAAAGCGGTAACTTAAAAAATTATATTTTCTAGCGCAATTATTGAGGTGTGTCTTATGGAGTTTCTCTTTTTTTGTCACAAATTTTGACATTTTTCCGGTGCGGTATTTTCCCAATAAACTTGCACCTTAAAAGTTGTCGATTTGAATCATTTTGAAGCATATTGCTAATCCATTGTTCCAAATGTTCAAATGTGTTGATTCAACAACGAAAACAAGGCAATCAACGTTGCTGAACTGCCAAAATGAGGCCCATTAGTGATAGTGACACAATTACCTTAGAACTCTGACGACTAATCATAAATAAAAGCAACAAAATAATGGTGTCAGCTACATGACGTTCCAAAGCCTGGAGCACAGTCGTAGGGTAGCCCTCCTGTCAGTGTTCTATAGGATGCATTTTGGAGAGTGTACGCTGGAATTGCAAGACTTAATTCCCCGTTCCGTCATCGGACGACCCTTGGCGACTACTGTTTGTGAGATACTTCTGTTTGAGATTCATGCCAGTGGTAAAAACCTGTCAATAAGAAAGCGGTTGTGACCTGCTGCTTTTTTTTTTATCATATTTCAAAATAATAAGGCCTTATAAGAAAGCTCAAGGTCACTCAAAAGACAATGGAGAGGGGTATTCTTGAGGTTTCACTGCGTGATATAATCAGAAATGAGGAGATCCGCAGAAGAACGAGAGTAACCGATATGCCTGATAAATTGCAATACTTAAGTGGCAGTGAGCCGGGCCCACTGCACGTAGGACCATGCCACCTATCAGCTATAGATTTCAGGATGCTGTTAAAATTATCATATACATCTCCACGGAGTTCCTTTGGCCAGTTGCGTAGTGAAGAGTAGCCTAGTGGTATCAGCCAAGACTTACAAGATGTAGGTAGTAGGTTTGAACCCTATCAAGCGTTTTACTTTGTGTAAATTATTTCATCACCACTGCTATCAAAATGGTGATGGAAAACATCATGAGGAAACCGGCTGTTCTAGAGCCAAACACTTCGAAGACATGTGACATCTACCAACCGGCACTGGGCCAGCGTGGTAGATTACGGCCCACTCCCTCTCACTTACAGGAGGCCTGTGTCCCAACAGTGGGAACATGATAGGCTGACTTTTTATGCTATGTAGTACCTTCTCGGAATATTACGGTGTGGCATAATACGGCGGCAATTCATCAGAGTTATCAAATAGTAAGTGAGGCACTGTGGCTAATAAATAATATCCCCACGAATTCTTCGATTAGGTTAAGCTACGCTTGCCGCGGTTAATCCGTGGATGGGTGATACCAAGATCTCTCCGTGCCTCTGAAAGCATGTTAAGCTATTGGTTCCGACTTCGTCATTCGTCGATCTTTGACAGTCATTATGGGTCATCAGAAGCCCAAAATTCAGACACCAAGTCTTACCAAGAGGTAAGAAGAATGAGAATTTCTTTATTAGATTCACCCATCTTGACTGTACGAAAAACAAATGAAAATCACACATTTTCCTAACTTAAATTTGGAATTATGTTCTTTAAAATTTAAAGTTTCAATGATACCAAAACCAGCTAGATTTTTATTACAAACTAGCGGCCGCCAGCGACTTGGTTCGCGTGGAATTACTTATGCTTCGCTCCTATTGATCGCAGCGTGATGTTATATAGCCTAAAGCCGTCCTGGACTAATAAGCTATCCAACGAAAAAAGAATTATTCAAATCGGACCAGTAGTTCCTGAGATTAGCGCGTTCAAACAAACAAACAAACAAACAAACTCTTCAGCTTTATATATTAGTATAGATTTAAAAATACCTACTATAACTAATATATAAATGCGAAAGTAACTCTGTCTGTCTGTCTGTAGCTCTGTCTGTCTGTCTGTCTGTCTGTCTGTTACGCTTTCCCGCTTAAACCTCTTAACCGATTTTGATGAAACTTGGAACAGACAATCTTTAGACCCTGAGAAAGAACATAGGCTACATTTAATCGCGGAAAAATTTGATATTCCCGAGGGAAATCTGAAAAGCGCGATATAACCGAACTCCACGCGGGCGAAGCCGCGGGCGGAAAGCTAGTAATATAATAATGCTATATAATATAAATAAAAAGGTAGATATGCAAAACAGTTTACTTTGGTCATTAACCTAATACAAACTGAAAACTTAAATTGTAATATAATTGAAAGGTCTGTTGTTGATTGATCACTTGAGACCTATAGCAGTATTACAGTAGGCATTTAGTACAGAAAACTTAAACCCCATCAACTGATTAAAAACTTTAAGTGAAGCACAACTTCAAATTTTTCAACTACTAATGCTAATTTATGATTACAGTATGAGGCTACCACCATCATCACCAGATACCGTGGTCTCACGCACAGGAAAGTGAAGAAACACAGGTGGGTTTTAACCTACATCTTGAGGAAACCTGGACTTTAAGTCTGAAATCACCAACCCGCATCGAGCAAGCGTGGCGATTACGCTCAATCCTCCTCTGTATGAGAGGAGACCTGCGCCCAACAGTGGGATGATAAAAAGGTTGATGATGATAATGAAGTTTAACAATAGAATTTAGGCGTTATGTGCTAGAGCAGGTTAGCTTTCGGCTAAATAATAATAACCACACGAGTTGATCGATCAGGTTATGCTACGCTTATTGCGGTATATACGTGGATGGGTAACCCTCTTCACCAAAACCCCCTCCGTGCCTCGGTAAACACGTTCACCCGTTAGTCCGGTCATTTGGGGATCATGTGACATCGGTAAGGACCAGGCCTGAGTCGACGGAGCGTCGGGTTTCACGCGCGCCTCAAAGAGATGTCACCACATCGTGACGGGGTTAGGGTTGCGGGTTGGTTGAACAAGAAACCGTGGCCCTGGCCGTCGCACAGGCAAGCGAAGAAACACTGGTGGGTTTTAGTCAGTAAAATTCTGACACGCCCTTCCACTCCGCCCGAGGAATTTGGAAAATAGGTATTTGAAGAAACTATTACCGTCGCGCTGCTTCCAACTTCTCCCGGTAAAGTGCGAAAAGGTTAATTGCAGCTCAGGCTGATTTTACATATAAAAACGTTGACCAAAAGATGTTTCGTATTCCGCTGTTTCCTTTTTCAAAACATGACAGATCTCAATTATTTTTATATCAAAATTTAGAGGAAAAGTATACCTATGCTTCTATTATTTTCTTTTTTATCAAAAACTTATCACGGTTATCTAATAGCATCTGAACATCACGGTAAAATTGGTTATTTTCCGCAATTATGAAATATCGTATTTCTTTTAATAATTAAGTTTCGAAAAAAAAATCAAATGATAGGGCCACGTATAATCACGATGTAAAATTGAAGAACAAAAGTAATTGCTGTAAAAGCATTATCCACTAAGAAAACAGCCTTCATACGTTTGTATGGAGAAAGCACCAATAGAGTTCCCTCTTAATGATTTCGCATCCAAAATGATGGGATGCCAAAAAAATATGTGAATGGCGTGGTATTGAAAATTTTTATGTATAGCAGTGGACTAGTATTATTAGGGCGATATAGATAATGATTGAATACAATGGAGGAAATACCAAAATGTTCATTTTCTATTGAAATTATTTCAAGTGACGTTTTATATTGTGGTGGTATGCTGTTAACCTTATTTGGTAAACCATTGTAGACTAATACACTGAATCGCACGTTTAACTGGTTAGCAACTGCAGTCAATAAATTAAAATGGCGTGTAATTACAGCGACTTTTCCAAATATACAATGGAGGAAATACCAAAATGTTCATTTTCTATTGAAATTATTTCAAGTGACGTTTTATATTGTCGTGGTATGCTGTTAACCTTATTTGGTAAACCATTGTAGACTAATAAACTGAATTGCACGTTTAACTGGTTAGCAACTGCAGCCAATAAACTAAAATGGCGTGTAATTACAGCGAATTTTCCAAATATGGTAACTTATTTCCTTCTTCCTTAACTAACTAATGAAACAAGTCTGAAACAGCCAACTTGCTTGTATTAATGAAAAGGTAGTATTTACAAGTTAATCGGACTAGTGCTTTGCATTACTTGACCTTTCTTAAAAAGAAGGCCAGAAGGAAGTGGGGTCGGGTCAAGAAGGACTGTGAAATGCCTAAAGATTTGCACGTATACCCGATTAACCCAGTCATCATCATCATCATCATCATCAACCATTTATGGTTCCACTGCTGGGCACAGGTCTCCTCTCATACAGAGAAGGATAGAGCGTAATCACCACGCTTGCTCAATGCGGGTTAGCGATTTCAGACTTATAAAGTCCAGGTTTCCTCAAGATGTTTTCCTTCACCTTCAGTCATTGGTGTCCAAGATATACTTAGAAAGTACATATAACGTTAGAAAAGTTACATTGGTACTTGCCTGACCTGGAATTGAACCCGCACACTCATACTTGAGAGGCTGGTGTTTTAACCACTAGGCCACCACGCTGACTAACATAGTATATATATATATATATATATATATACAGACAAATCACACAGATTAAGCTAGCCCCAAAGTAAGTTCGAGACTTGTGTTATGGGATACTAACTCAACGATACTATATTTTATAATAGATACATATATAGATATACATCCAAGACCCAGGACAATTAGGAAAAGATCGTTTCCCATCATGACCTGGCCGGGGATCGAACCCGAGGCCTCCACGTCGCAGGCAGGCGGGTTGACCGCTGCGCCACGGAGACCGTCAAGTATAGTATAGTATAACCTTAGTTTTCTGTAATCTGTGGTAGAGTGATTAAAAACTATTTACATGTCAGTTATTTTTACAAACTCAAAACTTAAACTCAAACTCATTTATTGCAAAAATGGATAATATTAACATCGATATATAAAATAGTTTGGCATCTCCAGAATCCGCCTAACGGCATGCAATTTTAATTGCTGTTTATATTTTATTTATGTTTGTTTTTAACCGACTTCAAAAAGGAGGAGGTTACTCAATTCGACCATATATATGCTTGTTTTATGTTTGTTCGCGCATAACTTCGTCGTTTATGAACCGATTGTGATAATTCTTTTTCTGTTGGAAAGAAGACATTTCCAAGGTGGTCCCATGATAAGGATATCAGGGTTTGATAATGGAAGACCAGAGAAAATAAGGGAAAATTTCAAAAATTGCAGGGGCGACTAGTGCATTTCTTAGCATTTTCATTAAGTATTTTAAAGCACTACAATTTAATAAAGGTCTGGAGTAGATCTGATGATGGAACCGGGAGACAGTCGAAGGAACTCCTCAACAATTCACAGCAGCTATCTTGTGTTTGGGCTCGATTAATTTGTATTGATAAGAACTTTACACCTAGATGGGTTGTGACTGTCATAAGAGCTCTGATGATGAAGACAAAGGCCAGTTCCGGGAACTCCTCAACGGTTTACAGTAGCTACTTTGTGGTTGGACTTCATTCATTTATACTGATGAGACCTTTGCACCTATTGGGTTAAAATAATGGTCTGCAGTAAATTTGATGATGAAGACCATAGGCAGTTGAGGGAATACTTAATAAATTAAAATAAACAAAATTACGTCGTTTCCCAACTATATTTGCGTCAGCTTCCAGTCTGACCGGATGCAACTGAATACATAGTACTTTTAACAGCTAAAAAGTGTAAAATAAAAACTTTTTTCACTACAAAGTGAAAAATAACTAATTTCGGAAGTCGGTGTCAAAAAACGATTATACAAAACCAAAGACACCGACTTCCGAAATTAGTTATTTTTCACTTTGTAGTGGTTTTTGGAAGTCGGTTGTATTTTTGTAAAAAAGTTTTTTTCTTTGTTACTTTTCATATAAGTAGATTATATTAATTCATTTGAAAAAATAAATAAGAAAGAGAAATATTATTTTGTCATGGACAGGTCGATTGAAAATTTACAAATATGTCAAACAATAAATAATTAATAATTAAAACAAGTCAAGTCAATAACCAAATACAATAATATCATGTCTTATTATTAGATTGCATATCATTAACAAATTCGTTTACACTGTAATAGGTTATTTCCACGAGATTTTTTTTAACTTTATATTTAACTAGCAGCCGCCAGCGACTTCGTTCGCGTGGAATTAAATATGCTCCACTCCTATTGGTCGCAGCGTGATGTTATATAGCCTAAAGCCTTTCTGGATGAATAGGCTATCCAACGCAAAAATAATTTTTCAAATCAGACCAGTAGTTCCTGAGATTAGCGCGCACAAACAAACAAACATACAAACTCTTCAGCTTTATATATTAGTATAGATTTTATTGCAGCTAGCTCTTTTCTTCTTTATGTTTTTGAAAATTGTTTGCCCGCACTACTCATTTCAAGTATACCAATTAGAGGCACTATTCAATTGTCAAAGGATCAATCACTAACTCACTCGGTAAAAAACAATTTAATATCCATCAGATAGATTTAGAAAATAAATTTTGAACACGTATTTTTTATTTTTTCTTTCATTTAAATACTTGGAAGATAATATTATATTCATTTGAAATGTCACATGACGTCACGCCGTACGCCGCACGTAATTAGCCCCGACTCCGTAACTTTATTACGTTATATCTCAGTCATCATCATCATCATTTCAGCCGAAAGACGTCCACCGCTGGACATAGGCCTCCCCCAAGATTCTCCACGGCGACCGGTCCTGCGCCTCCCGCATCCAGCGGTTCCCCGCGACCTTCACCAGGTCGTCGGTCCACCTTGTCTGGGGCCTACCCACGCTACGTTTTCCGGTGCGTGGTCGTCACTATATCTCAGTAGATTTTGGTAATTTTGGCAAAATAAAAAATACTGGTTTTAATTTTTTTTATTATTAGCTTTCCGCCCGCGGCTTCGCCCGCGTGGAGGTCGGTTATATCGCGCTTTTTAGATTTCCCTCGGAAATATCATTTTTTTCCGTGATAAAAGGTAGCCTATGTTCTTTCTCAGGGTCTAAAGATTGTCTGTGCCAAATTTCATCAAAATCGGTTGAGAGGTTTAAGCGGGAAAGCGTAACAGATAGACAGACAGACAGACAGACAATTAGACAGACAGACAGAGTTACTTTCGCATTTATAATATTAGTATGGATAAGACGGACTAATTACTTTTTTGATTTTCATACCTTGGACACATCCCTATTGCCCATCCCAAAGCCATACATATGAACCTACTTATAAAGAAAAATAGGAAAAAAATCAATGAACACTCTCAGATCATAATCTTTTTACATTAAATATTTGATCATCTACCAAGTGGTCCATACTGAAGTCCCTCGCTTGGAGACGAGTAGTATGTGGGCGCTATTCTCAGCATTGAGGATATCGCGAAGAAGCTATTGCTAAGCGAATACGTGACGAGTCACGAGGCTATTGCCATTTAACGGTACTAAATCAGACTGAAGGCTGCCCTCAAATATCGACATAAACATTTTTAGATTATTCAAATCAGCAACATCAAAGAAAAACCGATTTTGTCAGCTGTTTCAATTTCCTATAAAAAGTTTTGGTACGATAAAGTCTTTAAAACTTTTTTGGTCTCCATGGAAACCCTTAAAGGATGTAATCTTCCAACAATTTCGTTTCACTAGTCACAAAACTTATATTTTAGGAAGAAAATAGATTTTCTGAAGTTGGCTTAAAGTATAACTAAGTAAAATATTGAGCATTATGTAACACGTAGAAAATGAAAAGGGTTGTCCTTTTTCAATCAGCATTGAAAATATAACAAACAAGATTATTATACTAGAATAAAAAAGCGGTTTTTACAAGGTCTAAGCTGGTTTTGAAGCTAAGATACTCCAACGTAATTAAAATAAAATCAAATTAAATATCATCGACTGGAGTCTAAATTAGTTATAGCGGGTCCTACAATACCATATGCGAACAACGCGTCACATGACGTCACGTTATTCCTGAATCTCGCAAGCAGAGTTCACCGTGCAAGTCCTCCTCCTCAAGTCGTTCTCCTCATTACTGAGGGTCGTGACGTCCCTGTGGAATTATCCTCTCTTTTACAATAGTTCGCTATCTGTTACGATCCCTGGCTGCGAGTATAGCATCATGCAGGCCGGTGTCCAGAGATGAACGGATTTGTTCAGTCCACCGTATTGGACCGCGACCTCTAGAACGTCGTCCGTCCACCTTCCCAGTAACCATCAGATGTTCGAGGTTGTCTCCATCCTTTCGGGCAATATGGCCAAAATATTCCAAAATTCTTCGAAGGTAGACAGAAGAGAGTCTTACTGTGACACTGTGCAACTAGCACGCAATAACTTCACAATATCAAACCGATGGGCAAGTGCCCGCCAGACAATGCCAATTTGGTCGGAGAATCCATCCTTTTCTATGAAAAATGAGTGAACTTTACACACTGCTCTTCGTATCTCTAAATAGGTAAATCAAATAGTTTGCGACTAAAAGAAAACAAAAGAAACTCAGCTACCTACATGAAAATACCCAATACTATATTGTAGTAGGGAAAAACCCAAAGTTATTTTGGTAAACGTGTGTCTTTATTTTTTATTACCCCGTACCCGGTAATGCCTGAGAAGGTGTCGAGCATAAGCTTACCTTTTTTTAATAATTACAAACAAGTGCTTGACTACAATCCCACCTGATGGTAAGCAATCGTTGATGGTAAAGCGTGCGTTTATTAAGAGCTTATTCACTTAAAAGATTTAGTGAGTAGGAAGAAAGACGGCAGTTGAGCGAGGTGATGCAATGTTTAACCCAGAGGTAGATTGATCTGGAGACCCTCCACGACCAAAATCCCGACACAACAACATTTGGCGCATCGTACCCGGCACACATCGCAACACAACTGCTCAGACCCGTCCTCCGTACGGCTTCACCAGACATCATGCCGGAACACGACGAATCGCTTGGCGGCAAGACTTTGTCTGGTGGGTGATAACTTCTGCCGGCAGCCGATGTTATGGCCTACCACCGAGAAAATTGCAATGAAATTTGACACACAGATAGTCTAGACTCTAGAGTCTGAGAAAGGACATAAGCTATTTATCATCCTGCTATGATCAATAGGGGAAAAGCAGTAACAAAAAATGTTGCGAAAATGGGAGCTAACGCGGACGTATATATATATAGCTCCCATTATTTTATCAGGCGCTTATTTTATATCAACTGAGTTCTTTTTAATTTATGGGAACTACCGTGCGCTGTAAACTGAAGTCCAGGCGGACGGAGTCGCGGGCAACAGTTAGTATTATATAAATAAATTAGTCAAATGGTTTCCTACAAAAAAAAAAAAAAGACTCACAGCTACATGGAAATACCCAATACTATATTATAGTAGGGAAAAACCCAAAGTTAATTTGATAAATGTGTGGCTTACACTACTTATGTGTGTCTTTATTTTTTATTACCCGTTAATGCCTGTAGAGGTGTCGAGCATAAGCTTCTCTTTTTTTTAATAATTACAAACTAATGCTTGACTACATTCCCACCTGATGGTAAGCAGTTATGCAATCGTTGATGGTAAAGTGTGCTAGTTTATTAAGAGCCTATACACTCATACATTTTTTCGATGTAGCGGTACAATAATAAGCTTTAAATTTTAGCCTCATTTATATATCTTGATAGAGTTTGAAGTAAGGTATGACGTACCGACAAAAAAGTTCTTGAGAAATCTATACTTCCATAATAATATTATAAATGCGAAAGTATCTCTGTCTGTCTATCTGTTCGGCTTTCATGCCAAAACTGCTGACCTGATTGTAATGAAATTTGGTACACAGATAGTCTAGAGCTTGAGAAAGGACATAGTCTATATAACATCTCGCTATGACCAATAGGGGCAGAGCAGTAACAAAAAATGTTGTGTAAACGGGGGCAAACGCGGTCTTTATATATTGCCCCCATTATTTGAACAGGCGCTTATTTTATATCAACAAGCGGAAGGAGTCGCAGGCAACAGCTAGTGGTATATATAATTACCATACTGGTATTTAATACAGGCATAAAAAATTCGATCGTTCCAAATCAGGTTTTTTAAAACATTTATTTATAGCATAGGTTTATTAAATGATTTAATGTATTCATGACGTTTTTTAAACTTCCTATGACGCCATGTTATTGTTATACCCTGTTTCGTTTTTTACAAAAATGTTTTAAGATATTCATGACGTATTTTTTTAACCCTGAAAGCAATTTGTGATCTGAGGCCCTAGCCAATGTAACATCGCTTCCTAGCGAAGCGATATCGAATACTAAACCAACCAATGGCAGGAACGATTCATCACGTGATTTATCGCGTCGCGTGGTCAATCGTTCCCGCCATTGGTTGGTTTGGTATTCGATTTCGCTTCGCTATGAAGCGATGTTACTTTGGCTAGGGCCTCTGATGTATTATCATGATAATTGACGACACGTTTGGCGCAGAGGTTGAGCAATGGACTGATGTGCTGCGTGTCCCGGGTTCGAATCCCGAACTGAATTGAATGGATTTGTATGGCCTGCAGGTAGTTGTTCCGGGTCTGGCTGTTTGTATGTGTGAGTTTGTTCACGATGCAGGAGTAATTCCTAGTTTGGGGCAACGTTTTAAAAAAATAACGTCACATGTGAATAATGATTTTCAAACCATTTTGACTTTAAAATGGAGGTTTTCTTACATTTTCTTCTTTGTACATTTTTTAACCGTCCTGGTCGCCTATTGATTAAAACACCGGCTTCTCAAGTATGAGTGTGCGGGTTCGATTGTAGGTCAGGCAAGTGCCAATGTAACTTTTCTAAGTTATATGTACTTTCTAAGTATATTTTGGACACCAATGACTGATTAACAGCTGAAGGAAAACATCTTGAGGAAATCTGGACTTTAAGTCTAAAATCACCAAACCGCATTGAGCAAGCGTGGTGATTACGATCAATCCTTCTCGGTATGAGAGGAGACCTGTCTGTGCACAGGTCTCCTCTATGGTGGGATGATAAAAAGGTGATGAGGATGATGATATTTTTTATTTGTGTTCATTAATATTGTCATCAATTATGAACCGATTTTAAAATTATTTATTTTGTAAAAAAGTTTGGTATACATCTGAGGTGGTTTTGATGAGTGGTTTTTATATCAGCTTCAATAATATTTATTTAATCAACTCTGTATATCTTGGCATTTTATTAAGTCTTGCTTTTACCGTTATTTTATTAAGTCTTGCTTTTACCGTTATTTTAATACCACACATAATATTGAGTACTTAGCATACAAAATTGTGTGAGTAGGTAACAAAAAGCGACAAGCAGGTACCTACCATTATATGGCAAACCCTTTAGGTACGCTACGCTATGTAATAAAATAAATATAAAAACTGCCTTATCTTCTGTCTTATTTACGACTATTTACAGACATTATTATGCCGCACGTGTATCAATGTAGGTATTTTGTGTTACAATCACAAGAATCATTTGGCAAATAAAAACATTTTTACAAAAAAAAAAACCGACTTCCACAAAAACAAAATCACTACAAAGTGAAAAATAACTAATTTCGGAAGTCGGTGGCAAAAATGAATATAAAAAACCAAAGACACCATGTTCATGATCATGTATATTCATATTTGCCACCGACTTCCGAAATTAGTTATTTTTCACTTTGTAGTGATTTTGTTTTTGTGGAAGTCGGTTTTTCTTTTTTAGTATATTTTTATTTTATTTTACTTTTTTATTAGTTTGTGTTTCATGTCTGCTGTGTGTTTGTATTTACTTATGTGAAATTATGGGTATCTTACCTGAAATAAATTATTATTCTTATTATTAAAAAAGGGTTTAAATAAAGAACAGGGTATGCTTAAGAGGGGACTCTAGTGCCGATGGATTTGAAAAATGGGTACCTACTAGAAGAACCTATTGCCGTCGCGTTCGCGACGCTTCCAACCTCTCCCCGTAAAGTGCGAAAGGGACAGTTGCAGCTCAGGCTAATTTTACCTACAAGAAGGTTGACTAAAAGACGTTCCGTATTTCACTGTTTTATTTTTGAAAACTTGACAGATCTCAATTATTTTTATATTAAAATTTAGTAGAAAAGTATATGCGATCACCACCATCACCTATGCTTCTATTATTTTATTTTTTATCAAAAACTTATCACATTAATTTGTCTAATAGTCGTCTGAACATAGCGTTAAAAATGGGTTATTTTTCGGGATTTTGAATTATACAGTATGTTAACTAACAGAGGGCGTTCCTGTTAACCCGAAATAGTATAGCATACATATATGCTAAAAAAAATATTTCCATTCGAAAACAAAATGTTTTAAATTTTTTTCCAATAAGAAAATATTCAATAAAAATTTTAAATTGACATGTAAAAGAAACACACTGTACACGTGAACATGAAAGACGGCAACGTCGCAATTTATTTATACATGACGACTACTATTTTGATTTAAAACAGGAGGTTTCAAATTTAATTCCAATTAGAATTTTTTTTATTCGCATTTTTTTATGCTTATTTTTCTATGCTGATATTTTTATTTTAATCTATTAATGATATATATTAACGAGTTTAAGGGAACGCCCTCTGTTATTTAACATACTGTATATTTCTTTAATCGACTAATTAAGTTTCCCTATGTGAACATATATTATCAGTATAACCAAGGTGTAAAATTGTAGGAAAAAAAAAACATAATTTCTCTTATAGCCTCATCCACAAAAAAAACAGCGTAATACGTTTGCATAAAGAAAGCGCCACTAGAGTCCCCTCTTAATGTAAATTGTTAAAATACTCGCTTATTTTCGAAAAGAGAGCCAGAAAAATAAAAATGGCACGCAATTACAACTGCGCGTCCTAATATGGCACTAACCTTTTTACCTCTATAACTTACTAAACGCGCCTAAAAGGCTGACTACAAAGTCTAAAATCGAATAAACGCTGAAATTTATTGAAAGTCGGAACCATCTGTCCAGTATTTCACTGTTTCTCTGCCTCACTAGCTTCCATTTTCCTCATTTTGTCATTTAGATTTTAAATTGACGTCTTCAGGTGCTAAGGACTTGCACAACACCTAAGCATGGGTTATCCCCTGAACGTCAATTGACCCCACCTGTGTGAGTATTGTCATAGTAGGTAAACTGATAAATTTACAAGGTATCGGTAAGGCATGTTCAAACTCTGTCTACTTTTAAAACTATAATAAAAAAGCACACAAAACAACACACACACACACAAAACAAACATTATCATTATATTGTGTTTGTTCTTGTATCATCATCAACCTTTTTTTTATCGTCCCACTGCTGGGCACAGGTCTACTTTCATACAGAGACGAATTGCGCATAATCACCACGCTTGCTCAATGCGGGTTGGCGATTTCAGACTTAAAGTCCAGGTTTCCTCAAGATGTTTTCTTTCACCTTGTAATAAATCATTGGTGTCCAAGATATACTTAGAAAGTACATATAACTTATGTAAATTAGTACATATTTATTGTATAATCTATGTAAAAATAGACTATAGGTAGTCTACCTATTCTTCCGCTTAGTATTCCATCCAAAGGATGTCTGTAAAAGATCACTCTTAGCGATAATTCATAATTCTTTGACATTTTATTAAATTTTATAAATTGAATTTTATTGTATTGTGGGTCGTAAGTACTTACATTTTATTTTAATTTTATTGTTAAATTTAAATATTGTAATTCTATTTTATGCTATTTCTATGGACCATGATCTGAAAATAAAATTTATTATTATTATTATAAGACCGCCCATTGTGTCGCGCTTTGTACAGTTTTCATATTTATGTGCTGTAATTTTGATGGTGTCCATAATAAAGAGTATTTTATTCTATTCTATATTAACAGTGTTTATACAATTAAAAACGATAAAAACAAATAACATGTTAAATCCTTACTTCCTTACTAATATTATAAATCGGAAAGTAGGTTTGTTAGTTTGTTCCACTTTCACGCCGTAACTACTGAAGCGATTGCTTTGAAATTTTGCAGACGTAAAGTTAGAAGTCCGGATTAAATAACAGGGTACTTCTTATTCCGGAAAAAATGTATATTCTTTTTTTTTTTTTTTTTTTTAAATATTATAAACCAGCGCTTGACCGCAATCCTGCCTGATGGTAAGCAGTGACGCAATCGTTGATGGTAAAGCGCACTAGTTTATTAAGAGCCTATTCACTCTAGCCTTGAAGACACTCAAATTGTAGTCCGACGGAAACACCGCCGCTGGCAAATTGTTCCAGTCCCTCGATGTACGCGGTATAAAGGAGGAGGCGAAACGCTTCGTCCGGATCGTACTGGTGTTAACAACGTAAGGGTGGAAACCAGCCGTACGACGGGTCGTCCGCTGGTGGAACGGAGATGGGGGAATTAAATCATGCAATTCCCTCGCACACTCCCCGAAATGCATCCTATAGAACACCGAAAGGCTGGCTACTCTACGCCTGTGCTCTAGGCTTTGGAGACCAACTCGAGTTAGATCAGGGTCACCAATCAGCCTCTTTGCACGTCTCTCCACTGAATCCAAAGTGGCCAGGTGACACTTGGCAGCACCAGCCCAAATGTGGCTGCAGTACTCCACACACGAACGGACCTGTGCTTTGTATAACATTAGAAGCTGCCCAGGTGTGAAGTACTGCCGGACCTTTGCGATAACGCCAAGTTTCCTGGTAGCCACCTTGGCCTTGGACTCAATGAACCGCCCAAAGTTAAGGTTCGAGGAAATCTCAACTCCCAAAAGCTGAAGGCGGTCGGAACACTCCAAGGACACATTCCGAAAAGTAGGGGCCAAGGTGAACGGGCTCCTTTTGGCGGTGAAAAGACACGCCTGTGTTTTGGCGGCATTGAATGCTACAAGATTGGCATTGCCCCATTCGGAGACTGCCTGCAGTGCAACACTCGTTCGCTCAACCATGGCCTCTCTTTCGGACCGGATTGATTCCCTACTAGCCCGAGCATCCGGCAGGTATCTCTCTACAACTGTGCTGTCATCTGCATACCCATAGATACCGGGCATCAGCAGATCGTTAATATGCAGCAGAAACAGAGTTGCAGAGAGAACAGACCCCTGAGGAACACCGGCATTAGTTGACATGGGCTCAGAAGAGCATCCGTCGACAACAACTCGGAGGGACCGTTCAGTCAGGAAGTCTTTTACCCAGCCAGTCAGGCTAGGGGAAATGCCGTACGCTGGAAGCTTACTCAAAAGGCCAGCGTGCCATACCCGGTCGAAGGCCTTCGAGACATCAAGGGAGACAGCAATCGCTTCCCCATTCTTCTCGAGGGCCTCGCCCCACAAGTGAGTGGCATACACTAGTAGGTCCCCAGTTGACCGATTGCGGCGAAACCCGTACTGTCGGTCACTGAGGAGATCGTTACCTTCCAGGTATGCCAAGAGGCGCGAGTTCAATACACGCTCCATAATTTTGCAAAGTATGGAGGTGATCGAAATCGGCCGATAGTTGGCAGGATCGGCACGACTACCCTTCTTGGGCACGGGCTGCACGTTAGCAAGCTTCCAGGACTTGGGCACTATACCAGTCCTAAATGAGAGGCGATACAAGCGCGTCAATACAGGAGACAACTCGGGCGCACATGCTTTAAGAACAATCGCTGGTATACCATCCGGACCACTAGCCTTATTCACGTCCAGACGACACAGTACTCTCAGAACCTCCTTGTTTCTAATGCGAACCTCAGGCATTGAAGCTCCGCAATGAGGTAAATTAGGTGGAGTAGCACTGCCAGTATCAAGACGCGAATTATGGGCAAAGAGAGAAGCAAAGAGACCTGCTTTCTCTCTTGCCGTATGAGCCAGTGTTCCATCAGGCCTAACCAGCGGAGGCAGTGAGGGCCGACAGAAGTTCGCCTCAACCGATTTGGCAAGGGACCAAAAAGATCTGCTACCGGATGGCTGCGCAGATAACTTGTTGCCAATATGGGTAATGCGGTCGAAGCGAGCCTTCTTGAGCGCCTTCTTGTAGGACTTGGCAGCACGGTTAAAGGCTCTCTTCTTTGAGCTTAGATCCGGAGCTCCGCGGTCACGAGCGTCAACCCAGGCGAGAAATGCCGTGTGCTTACGCTGTTCAGCTTGGACACAATCGGCATTGAACCATGGGCGAGCCGAGCCACCGACGGGCACGTCATTGAATGGGATAAAATACTCCATAGCTTGACGCACCACATCGGTTATAGCGTCCGCACAGCTCGAAGGATTGTCAGAAGAGAAGCAGACCTGCTGCCAAGGATAAGACGCAAAGAAGTGGCGCATCTCATCCCAATCCGCTGACCTGTATCGCCACATTCGCCACATTCGCCGTTCACCACGAGAGTCGTGATCTGGTGGGGAGAAGGACGATACAGACTTCACCAGACAGTGGTCTGAAGTTCCCAACGGTGAGGAAACTGTTACAACACATCTGTCCGGATCAGTGGTCAGCAGAAGGTCCAAACAGTTGGCAGTATGGCCAGCTACATCAGGCACCCTAGTCGCTTGCTCTACCAGCTGGGAAAGGCCCATAGAAAGCGCGAAGTTTCGCGCTTCTCTCCCAGCGTGGTCGGTCCTCTGGTATGGGAAGAGCCAGTTCTGGTGGCAGGCGTTGAAGTCCCCCAGAGCGACGAACTGAGCGTCAGGGTGCCGATGCAGCGCATTGTCAGCAGCCTCACTGAGGTGGTCAAATAAACGAGTTGTCTCCTGATCACCGCTGTGCGATCGGTAGACACAGGTGTAAACAATTTTGTCCACACCAGTGTCAACCAACAGCCATAGGGACGAGAAGTGAGGGTCTTCGAGGTGACGGAGGCGCCGGCAACAGATGTCATTGCGGACATACACACAGACCCCGGCACGCTGCAGGAAATGATGCTCCAAAGAGTATCCCGGGTAGCCGAGGTACGCCGCGTCAGTCGGACATCTGATCTGGGTCTCCGTCAAGAAAAGTAGGTGGGGCTTTTCAGTCTCAAGGTGGTAATGGACTGCATCGATATTGGAGTGCAAACCTCGGATGTTTGAGAGGTGCACTATGAACGAGAGGACGTGCGCCCGCTGTGCACACCTACTTTTCCTTTTGTAACTTTTCATATTAAGTTTATATACTGAGTGAATAGGAAGGAAGACGGCAGTTGAGTGAGGTGATGCAATGATAAACCCAACAATACGACCAACGATGCTGGGCCAGAGGGAGATTGTTCTGGAGACTGCGGGGACGCCCGAACCCCCCCAGGGATCGCCATCGGGTCCTCTCGTCCGGTCGCCAACCGGCACGATGGGGCCACCCTGGGATTTTTCGCAGTTGGCGGGGCAGCCTTTCGTATGTGGCTGGCACACTACTTGGGCCCCCAACTACCTGCGGTCGGCCAGCGGAGAACCGTGCTTCGGATCCCGCTACCCTCCACGAACAAACTCCCGACACAACACCATCTGGCGCATCGCACCCGGCACACATCGCAACACAACTGCTCAGACCCGTCCTCCGAACGGCTTCACCAGACATCATGCCGGAACACGACGAATCGCTTGGCGGCATGTCTTTGTCTGGTGGGTGGTAACTTATGCCGGCGGTTGATGTTGTGACCTACCACCGAGTAAAATTTCCGAAAAAAATTCCCGAGGTAAGTGTAAAAAGCGCGATATAACCGAATTCCACGCGGGCGACGCCGCGGGCGGAATGGTAGTTAGGTGAAAGGTAGTTATAATATAAACAATTTATCGTCCAAGAAGTCGTTTTAAGAACAAAGTAAAGACGACAGCACATCAAGCTACTACAATCTGTGAAATTCCTTTATTAGATCTTCAACTTTATGCCTAAAATATTAAGGCTCAAGATTGATTGGGAATATTTGACAGTTTCGGGTAGCTTGACCTGCTGTCGTCCGTACCTATTACTAGCTTTATTCAGAACAATAATGCAGCTTTAAGAAACTCCAAGAAAGTCAAAGTTATTATTCAAATAACGCTGAGAAACGACCCTTTTCATAAATCCGACGACACGTACAATTAAAAATTTCCCTAATTACAAATTAACCATGCTTCAAGCATTCTGGCTATACACTTAAACAATTATGTACGTATTAAAAACACTTTCTCTCTCCTTAAACAGTTCCATCATAAATTAATTCTTGTTCCTTTTTCATGTTTATTATTCCATATTATAATAATTAAGTATGTCATTATATATTTATACATATAAAGGTAGTCTGCAGTATTATTGAATGTAATAAGTAAATGTACGAATACGTAAATCCTATTATAAATATTTAACATAATATGTTATGTGAATATACCACATGTAAAGAAATCCCTGTTCGATCCGTGAAGGTATTGTTATATATCGATAACTGATTCTACTAATACAAATACAAAACCAGGCTAAACTCAAAAAGAAATACCCCTTAAAAAATAAATATTATTTCGCAAGAGGCGGTAACTTAATACATGTGCGGTATGCAATACCTGCGTGGGCGAAGGGGGGCAAGGCACGTGGCACGCGGTCGTATCGCTCATAATAATACCGTCGAAAATGGTGTTGACACTCTAAACAATTACCAAATTTTGGGTAAGTTGGAATTGATTCGCAGAAAAAAGATTATTTCAATATTAATTAGTATTGCTACTATGATGAATATGTAAAATTTTATCCTTATGAGTCGGACGGGGTTTTCTTTACATATTGTATATGCAGGAATTATTGAATATAAATATATATGTAAATTCAGTATGTAAATAGTACACTGCAGACTACCTAATATGTATAGTATATCTCTTTTTCTCTTTAATACATTCCAAACACAAACATAAAAAGAAATACATACTTGTCGACCTTGGAACCTTTTTCCACGGTTAAAAATATCGCTTTTAGCGACGATAAGACCTATTTTTAAAAGGGTTCAAAATGTCCTTCATTTAGACCTCAAAGTCGTAAGAATAGAATACTGTTTCTTAAGAACAAAATAAAAATCATCCAAGGATTTTCGAACGAGAATAACCGACATAGCCCAAAGAATTGCAACACTTAAGTAGCAGTGGGCCGGGCACATTATCCGTAGGACCGTGCCCGATGGGGCCTTCGGGTTCTCGAGTAGCGACCACGCACCGGAAGACGTAGCGTGGGTAAGCCCCGACAAGGTAAACCGACGAAATAGGTCGCGGGAAACCGCTGGTTGCGGGAGGCGCTGGATCGGTCGTCGTGGAGATCCTTGGGGAGGCCTATGTCCAGCAGTGGACGTCTTTCGGCTGAAATGATGATGATGATGAAGGGTTTTCGTATATAGCCGCAGGTTATTCGAAAGAAATATCGTGGCCCCTGGCGCATAAGCGAGTGACGAACACAAGTGGGCTTTAGTCAGTTAAAGTCTGACACGCCCTTCCTCTTCGCTCAGAGCGAGAGAGATCATCTAACGATTTCCCATCCCAAAGAGGGTTTTCGTATTACATAGTTACTGACTCAAACACTGGTGTTCAACTGCATTAAGTAATAGCCGAACCTAACATACATAGTTAGAATCACAGCTTGACAGATTATGAGTATAAAATGGAATAGTTGACAAATAGAAATAGAATAAAAAATCTTATATAAAGTAGACTACTAGATTCTATCGTCATCATCTCAGCGTTAATCCCAGTCGTATCCGAAGCTTTTCTGCTTTGGAGTCTGGGGTCCGTTAACAGTCTAACTGCTGATTTTGGCTAAACTATCGATATTTTCCGTGAAGGGACTGCCATCTGACCTCCACAACCCGAAGGCGATATCAAAGCATTACAGTTAGACCAATTGTTGGACTTTTGAAGGCTCCAACAACCCATAACGACAGCCACTAGATGTTCGTATGGCAACCGGGACCAACGGCTTAACATGCTTTCCAAGGCACGACCAGACCAGTGCAAATTTTCATATTCATACATACAATATTTACACTGCGCGGTGATCGAACCCGCGCCTCCTTTCGCAGCGGCCGCGTTCGCTACCGCTACGCCACGGAGGATGACAAATAGAGTACTAGATTATTATGACATAAATTGAAAGTAGAAAAGAAAAACTTTTTTTACCGTTTTTCCAAAAGCAACGAACAGTTTACACTACAAAACTCAACATTAAATAAAACCTAACTACAATACATTTACCATAAAATTAAATGAAAAATTGTCAAGATCAACAATTTCTTATAAGTTTTTCTTACAGTTTCCAGGGAAAATATAAGCATTTGAATATCAGTTTCTACTTCTTACACTAATTAAACCGCCTTCAGTACCCTTGCCGTTCTGGACGATAGTGCTCTTTGACGTGGAAAGTTCTTTTGGAAGACTTCTAGTGGAAATAATGGATGATTTTTTTAATAAATGTTATAAAAAACTTGATTTTATATACTTAATATATGTAAAATTGTTTGTGATCGTTTACAGGTACCATTTCATTTGATATTTAGATATTAAGGCACCTAGAATACAACTGTCACTGATTTTTTTCTAACACCTGTAACTCATAGAAAAAAAAAAACAAAGAGAAAAGATTGGATTTTTTGTGTTTCTTTGTTTCGCTTTTGGCTAAAACGGCTGAACGCATTTCCATGTAATGTGGAATATACGCAGACCATGACCTATTTTTATAATTAAAAACTAGTGTTTGACTGCAATACCGCCTGAAGATAAGGAGTTATGCAATCGTTGATGGTAAAACACGTTAGCTTATTAAGAGCCTATTCACTCAAAAAAACTGATTCAGACGGGGATGTCTGTCGCCCCCCAAACAAAGATGAGGACACAAGATGGCGGCGCGAAGTGTTTTAGGTGCGCTACTCTTAGATTTCACGGGGGGAGTCAAACCCCCCGTGACCCGAGGAGGCCCAAAGTGGAGGGCTGGCACCAATGTAATGGAATACCGGGGTGGTTTTTTGTCAGTAAAGGTCTGACAGACCCCGCTGAGCACCTCAGGGCGGTGGACATCCATGAGGATCATCGACCACGAGAGAAAAAAAAATGATGAAAAACGATAGATTCACTTTTGCAAGTTGTCGTTGCTTCCCACGACCCCCGGCGTAAGTGTGAGATGGAACACTGGGGTTAACGGGGGGAACAGATACCACCACCCACCACCAAGAGGCGGACAATCATGAAAATTTTCCACATCGAAAAAAAAAATTATTCACTTGGACATTCACGTGTATAATATAACCATGATGCATGGCGTCAATACAAGTCATACGAATGCCATTATCTTCCTCAATACTGAATGTAGTAAACCTCAGTTACCATGCACGCTTGAATTACGCACGTGGTGTGACTAATACCTAGTATGGTCTTAGAAGGTTGACAACTATAAACTATGATGTTTAGTCACGTTCTGCGGTTATACACGTGCGAGTTCAAGCAAGCCTGTTGCCATGACAACCACTAACAATGAGGGTGCCGAAAGGTAAAGCCTTTCGGTATTCCCATTGTTGAGGCTGGCTTAGAAGATGAGCGATAATATACACTTGTCTGCAATACTACTAAATGTCTTCTGGACCGAAAGGTACGTCTTTGTCATAGAGAGATACCTATTAGCACCTCTAGCATAGGCAAATAAAGGAACACAATTGGGATTAAGTTAGTAAGAGTCTGACACGCCCTTCCGCTTCGCTCAAAGCGGCAGGGTAATTAACTCAAAACGGTCTCCAAAGCCTAGAGCACAGGCGTAGAGTAGCCAGCCCTTCGGTGTTCTATAGGATTCATTTTGGTAAGTGTGCGAGGGAATTGTATGATTTAGTTCCCCCATCGGACGACCCGTCGCCCGGCGAGTTTCCACCCTTACGTCGTTAACACCACTACGATTCGGATGAAGCGTTTCGCCTCCTCTTTCATACCGCGTACATCGAGGGACTGGAACAGTGTGCCAGCGGCGGTTTTTCCGTCGGACTACAATTTGAGTGTCGTTCAAGGCTAGAGTGAATAGGCTCTTAATAAACTAGTGCGCTTTACCATCATCGATTGCGTCACTGCTTACCTCTATATTTGCTCCATGCTGCTTACCATCAGGCGGGATTGCGGTCAAGCGCTAGTTTATAATTTATAAAAAAAAATGCCTAACAATCTATTAGTAGCAATGGGTTTCACTTTGACAGTTGAACAATATTCATTGCGTTATTTACGTCATTGGGCAGACACTTTTTTTGAATATTTGGAGCAATGGATACGCAATATGCTTTAAAATGATACCAATTGATAGTAATACTATGTTACGTAATAAGGGTGCTGGTGAAGTTATTCGATGATTTTCCATCCAAAAAAAGCCCCAATTCTGCAAAATCTTACAGACTTCTGACATAGTTTGAAACGGTTATTGCAGTAACTGAGCGATCAACTACTGCGCTGAGTGTCGCCGGTTCGGATTCCCGTACGGAACAAATATTTTTATGGCTTACAGCTATTTGTTTCATTTACATATTTGAGTCCTCAAATATGTAAAACTTATAAATAATGTCAATGTCAAAGTCTTTTTGTTAATGTCAAGAGACTTTTGACTTTATTATATTTTGTCTTGACTTTATTATATTTTATATCTTTTTTTGTGTCATTTTATTATATTAACTTGTAATGTGCATTTTCTTTGTTACGTAATAAAAACTATTTCTTTCTTTCTTTCATATATCTTCTTCATCAGCCTATTTACGGCCCCACTTAGGAGTAAATGCCACACTCACCACGCTTGGCAGACGGGTTGGCGAGGATTTTGGTATAAATTGCAGAGTTTTCCTTCTCTATGTGCTGGTGCCTTTGCACGGAATTTACCTCAGTCGCCTTCTACGATATCTCGGTAAGAGCGAGGGTGGCCTATTCTACTCTGCCGGGTACCATATTTGAATTATCAAGACACATAGCCGATGTGTCTTGATAATTCAAATCAGGTTATTGTGTCATGAGAGAATTAGATTAGGTATAGAGCAGTTCGCAGCAGCAGGCAGAGGGCAGTTCCTTTTATTTTTTTATTTTTTCTCTCTTCATTTAATTTGAGGACATTAAGAGGGCAGTTCTGCTCTAAAAAAATTACACAGTCTGATTCTAATTTTAAAAATTCCTCTTTTTTCCGACATTTATGTCAACTTTTTGACATCGATTGTCGTTGAGATGAAATTGCAAGTTGGTACATTTTTATGAATATTTTTAATTAAAGGACTTTTCCTGTTTATGACGGGTAAGGTTTTTTTTCTTAATTGATGTGGTTTCGAAGTAGTCACAGTAAATTATATCCCAGTTCGTTTGGTATGCGGCGTGAATAATCTTATTTATCTTCGACCATTAATTAATAACACTTACTCAAATACTCATATCACTAAAGGTTGTTTTTGACAGACTGCTTTTACTTTAGCTATAACTCGTTAATCCAGGAAGGCTTTAGGCCATATAACATCACGCTGCGACTAAAAGGAGCGGAGCATAACTAACTCCACGCGAACGAAGTCGCTGGCGGCCGCTAGTTGTGAAATAAAGACTGTACTGTTAAAATATGATACATCATATAAACATATGGGTTCGAAAATGCTAGGTTCGTAAAAGCAAAGTTTGCTTCAAGAATAAATGAATAAACTTATATAGCCACGCTTATGGATTAAGCGTGGGTACATTAGCTCACTCATTTCAGCCGAAAGACGTCCGCTACTGGCATCCTCCAAGGTTCTCCACGACGACCGGTCCTGCGCCTCCCGCATCCAGCGGTTTCCCGCGACCTTCACTCGGTCCACCTTGTCGGTGGCCTACCCACGCTACGTCTTCCGGTGCGTGGTCGCCACTCGAGAACCCGTCGGCCCCATCGGGCATCGGACCTACGGGCAATGTGTCCAACCCACTGCCACTTTAGTGTTGCAATTCTTCGGGCTATGTCGGTTACTCTCGTTCTTCTGAGGATCTCCTCATTCCTGATTCGATCGCGCAGTGAAACCCCAAGCATAGCCCTCTCCATTGCTTACTACTACATAATAAAGAGTATTCTGTATTTCTATCATCAATATTAAATTTCGCAAAGTGACTCCCAAAGTTAGTACTTAACTTAAAATTTAAAGGGGTCATTATGGACCCTGATTTGGGAAGTTTACGTTGAAAAGTGGACGGGACGGAGTGGAACAAATTCATAGCTTAGGAATAACAGCAGAAAGATTGATCGAAGGGCGGCCGTTTTGGGGGACTGTCTTACGTAATACGTCAATATTACATAAGACTTCAAAAAGTGCTGATTCACAACCTGATTTCAATAAATGACTTTTGATTTTGATCAGTTTAAGAATGAATGTTATATGTATGTTAAGTTGAATGTTAGCCCTTTTGTTTCTGAAGGTGTGACTTGGTTCATTCCAGTATGCTAAGCTCGTCAGCTTAATATCACAAGTGATAGGCCTGCGAAGAGGCTAATTGGCAACCCAGATTTAGCTCAACACGGTTTCCAAGCCTGGAGCACAAGCGAAGAGTAGCCAGCCTGTCGGTGTTCTATAGGAGACATTTTGCAAAGGCTATGCTGGCAATGACAGAAAATTGGATGGAAGTAGCTTCCTTCTGTGAGACCGTGATGGTCAAGAAGAAGGACGCTGTGCGAGATTGAGAGAGGACTGATCCTGCTCAGAGAAGGAGGCATCGAGGAGGCAACGCCTTAACCCATTTACCTAACAAGGGTAGGTGGACCTTTAGGGTCGCGGGCGCATAGAGTGGGGACTCTGTGCACCCATCAAGTGACTCCAAGAAAGACGGTGGCATAGAGGTCACGTGCTGGCGTACACAGCAAGGCCTGGGGCAGCTGCATCCGAAGCTTTTTCAACTTCGGCGTATGGGGTCAGCTTTAGTCTATCTCCTGACTTTGGCTAAATCTCGATATTTTTCACGAAACGACTGCCGTCTGACCTCCACAACCTTTTGAGGGCTCCAACAACCCGTAACGACTGCCATTAGATGTTCGTATGACAACCAGGACCAACGGCTTAAAGTGCTTTCCGCGGCACGACTAGACCAGTGCAAATAGTATTCATGCATACAAATATTTACACTGCACGGGGATCGCAGCCGCGCCCCCTAGCGCAGCGGCCGCGTCCGCTACCGCTACGCCACGGAGACTGTAGACAGAACAGTTATTGCACTTTATTGTTGTTCCAGAAAAACACTCTGTTCCCTATTCAACGGCTTTAGATTCAGTCTAGGTCGCAACAACCTCTTTATCTTACTCTCGACTTGCTGTCTTCCAACATACACCTTCATTTGTCAAGCCAGATTTAGTTTTATGATGCTATAACATTTCACACATAACTTAGCCATTAATTAGCACCCGACAGGGAGCATTATTAGGTTATGTTATCCATTTAGGAAATTAACACTACTTATTTCGCCTTTATTACGATTATTATTCCAATTAGGTACTAAAAACAAACTTGTGCGCCGTAGGCAGTTATTATGACCATAATTTGCGGTAATCGGTTGTGTATAAATTAGTATTAATTTGGGCAGAAGTTACCACCCACCAGACAAAGTCTTGCCGCCAAGCGATTCATCGTGTTCCGCATGATGACTGGTGAAGCCGAACGGAGGAGGGGCTGAGCAGTTGTGTTGCGATGTGTGCCGGGTACAATGCGCCAAATGTTGTTGTCACGAGAGATTAGTCGTGGAGGGTCTCCAGATCAATCTCCCTCTGGCGCAACATCGTTGGTCGTGTTATTGGGTTTGTCATTGCATCAGCTCGCTCAACTGCCGTCTTTCTTCCTATTTACCCAGTTTTTGTGAGTGAATAGGCTTAATAAACTAGCGCGCTTTACCATCAACGATTGCATCACAAGTATATAATTATTTCAAAAAGCCATAAATAATTTGATTCCTATTCTAAATTTGCGTAGGCGTTGGTTGAGTGACGCTAAAAAGCGGACCGTTAATGGAATTTCTAATGACGACTATTCCAGTACAAAATACGTCATTATGCAGAAAGGTTTCTATCGGATATGTTTAATTAACGTACACACGTACACTGACGATTGTGACTCAGTTTATACTAGTATAGTCATATTATAATCGTGATATTCATTGCCATGATTTTGGTGACCCATGCAAAGTATCACATCCGCAGCACATCCTTGATTTTCAATCGTAAATTTTCGAGAAACTACTAAAATGTGAGTGATTTGTTTTCACCGGTGTAGCGGTCCAGAAAAACTTTAGAATGATGCCTCATTTGTGTAGAATGATAAAGTATGAAGGAAGTTACGACCAACCAACAAAAAAAATCCGTTGAGAAATAATATAATATATGATTTGTAATTCTTGGAGTGATAATTTAACTAAGTATAACTGTAGCATGATGCATCTTAGGAGTGGCTGACTAATAGCCTTTTTTATGTTAAGGGGATAGATACCCTCGAGCGGCCAAAAACGCTCATCTTTCAAAGTTTATTCCTCCAGAATGCCTTGATCAAAAATTTTGAAAAAAATATATTATAATCATAGATTCAAGCACAACATATTTATTGTTTATTATTTTCTATACGGCCTATATTTACGTCAAAAGAAAAATATTTCTACACAGCGTTTTTTAACTTTTAAATCGATATTTCTCTTAAAGCGCTTAGACTTTTTTAAATATTCTTACTCGCAGTAACGTGTATCTGTAAGAACTATAGAATCATAGTTCTATTTTAAAATTGATGAAATATTTAATAAGAAAAGTAATAAAAATGAGTGTCCGTACGAGTTTCCGCCTTGCGAGGTTCAGAGGGGCTCTATGCGGGACGCGGGCGCGGGTCGGCCGGCAGTCTCGCGCCAGCGCTCGTGAGAGGAGGCTGTGTCACTTTTTGCTCCGCGCACCCTTGGATACTAATGTAAAGACATGCTTCAGAAGCGTGGAAAATAATAACGACGTAGTATGATCCAGTACAAGTCTGTTTAATTAATGATCAACAGTACAGACATCAGTAGCTTTTTACACCATTGAGTCAAAACGCTAACGAATAGTCAGAAAACTAATAGACAACGGAAACGGAAATTATCAGGTATTGAATAAAATTAAGAAAAAGTTAATAGTAACGCTAGTAATTGTCAATAATTGTGTACAGATATTTGGATTAACCTAAAATATAGAAAGTTGTTTATATTTATTTATTTGAACAATGCTTGATTCAATAAATAAATATCCGATGGGCGGGAAGACTAATGCTCGAGAGGAATTTATAATAAAAGTTGGCGGTAATCGGAAGTTGCATCAATTATTTTAAAATTAATAAAATAATGGCCGAAAGACCGGAAGTGTACTTCCAAGTGTGATTTTAGAATAAACTAAGGTTTTAAAATCCTCCCAAGTAATTTAAAGTAATCATAATAAATTTAAATTAACATAAATAATTACGCAACTACGATCAATATAAAATAATTATGAAACTAAGTATATCAAATCAAATCAAATCAAATCATTTATTTCAAATAAACCAGTTACAGGCACTTTTGAATTGTCAGAAGGTCGGTCAGTCAATAAGATGAAGCTAGTCGCCCATTCCAAAGAGTAGGTACCTATGGAGAAGAACGGGCAAGAAACTCCATGGACACTCTTTTAAATTTTTAAGCTATTGTTACAAATATTTGATTACATCATTCATGTTGAAATCAACCGTGTGAGAACGATGCAGAAATACATTGTACGCTGAGAGCGTCCATTATGGAAAACATACAAAAATCAATTCAGAAATTAAAATACGCCGTGGCAGCTAAGAGATGACCAGTCCCCTCCGACGGCGTCCGTTCACGAACATGACGTATGGATCAGCATCATTCAGCTCAACCATATCGAAGGGAACCCAATGACCCAAAACACACGCCACCATCAGCGAGACATTTGAGTGAGCATGACATACTCTCAACAGCCAGAGCACAATTAAGTCAATAAAAAAGACTAACCCAACAAATAAATGCCTTACAGCACATTCGTACATTGTGCTCACACGTTTGCCATGCAATTATACAATACTAAGAAATTGAATCTACACAATGCTAAGATAGTTTTGTCCAAGGTTCAGCAGCTCCAACAGTGTTCCCGAATCTGTGGAAAGTTTAACTCCTGTGCAGTTGCAGCTGCACAAGTGCCGAACACCTCTGTCAGCGATACAATTCCGTAACGTACAATATGCTTGGCTACATAGTGTGTAATACAGGCTTTGACTAAATAACATAAACAATTACATATTAAAACTACAAGAGGAAAAATCAAAGAACAATCATTGTATAGAAATCGGACGCAGCTCAAGCCCAAGCCTTTTTGTCCTCAATATAATCCTTCACACTATAAAATGCTTTCTGACACAACTTACGTTTAATGAAGGATTTGAATTTATTCAGGCTCAGATCTTGAACCACCTCTGGAAGTCCATTGTAAAAATGTATACATTGGCATCTGAAAGAGCCACCTATTTTCTTGAGCCTTGTTGTAGGTACAATAAATTTGTGCCTGTTCCTAGTATTTATATCATGGACATCACTGTATTTTTTAAACAATTTTATATTTTTATGAGCATACAAAAGATTTTCATAAATATATTGAGACGGCACGGTCAGTACATTATATATAGCTTTTAGCATTATATATGTATAGCTTCATAGATGGGCGGGAAGCGCAAGCTGTAACACTAAGTACTTCGAGTGCAACGAAGTATTTTTAGTGATTTTGTGTATAATTATTGAATATTTGCATTTAATGCCGCGCTGGGACGCTTTACGTGATTTTATATGATGCTTTATTTTGATACTAGCTTTCCGCCCGCGGCTTCGCCCGCGTGGTGTTCGATTATATCGTGCTTTTCAGATTTCCTTCGGGAACACCAAATTTTTCCGGGATAAGAAGTACCCTATCATTTAATCCGGATTTCTAACTTTACGTCTACAAAATTTCAAAGCAATCAGTTCAGTAGTTACAGTGTGAAAGCAGTACAAACAAACTCACTTTCCCATTTATAATATTAGTATGACAATTTCCCATTTATAATATTAGTATGATTCGGTTATATCGCGCTTCTAGATTCCTTCGGGTTAAAGTTATTTCTAAGCAGGGCATGCAATACCGGTTTACCGGTTTTCATTTTTACCGCCTTTTCTCCTTTCGTCTTTTTTCGTAACTATAAAATTACCGGTAAAAAAATATAAAACCGGTAATTTACCGGTTTTATGTTTTGGGCAAAGTTGTTCATTTATTCACGCATACGTCAAACTTTCCATTATATGTAATGTTTGACACTTAAAAGTAGCTTTGACGTAAGCGTTTGTGACGATTCGTGTCATTCATTAGTTTGTATAACTGTACTGTACAACGACTATCGAACTCATGTCAAATTTTCCAATGACTCCAGAGCTAGACGAACGTAACCAGTCTTACTAGCTTGGCAGTGCAGGATATGAATACCGTATTGGTGGGGCCAGAACACTTATCGGTAAACTAATCTGCTTCAGGGAATGTGATAGAATAGAATAGAATACTCTTTATTATGTACACCATATAGATTACAAAAACATAAATATAAAAATTTTACAAAGGGTGACACAATGGGCGGTCTTATCGCTAAGAGCGATCTTTTACAGACAACCTTTGGATGGAATAGTAAGGAAAAGGAGAGAGAAATAATGTAGGTAGTCTACAGTGTACTATTTACAATTTTACATAGTTTATATAATAAATATACACGTTAAGTGTATCATACTAGTACAATAAATACTTATATACATATAATTAATAAAAATCATACAAAAGCAAATAAAAAATAATGACATGTTTAAAGAGAGAGGAAATGCTTTTTTACCATGATTTTAAAAGTGGACGGAGTTTGAGCACGCCTTACAGACACGGGCAAGTCATTCCATAGCCGAACTGCTTGTACAGTAAAGGATTTATCGTAAAAACTAGTGGAATGCATCGGCATGTCTAATATCAGGTTTTCCGATGACCTCAGATATCTATTATGTGTGTCATGAAGGAACTTGAATCGTGATACTCGTCCTAGAGTGATACGCTTTGTAAGGCGGGTATTTTCAAGTACAAATACCAACCAACCTAACCAACCTAACCTGTCAGGGAGCACATCGACTTCCTGAAGCAGAAAATGTACGGTACACCCAGAATCGCACTTTATAAAACAATGAATGGTGGGTTTATCGACCAGACCAAGGTGGCTGACACTTACCTACTGGATGACGATGCCATGTGTTCATTCTGGCGCTGTATCTGTTTGGTGCCTGTCGCTTTTTTGGATCAAATGGTTTTCAATGTTGCACGCTCGCTTGAGTCTGGTTCGCTACCTCAGTTCCTAACAACTAGAGTAACCCACCTGCTCCGTAAATCAGGTAGCACTGCGTAACCCAAAAATTATTGGCCGATCACTTGTTTACCGACCATCTTTAAAGTTCTTACATCCAATTTTAAAGTTAAAATTAACAAACATATTGACAGCAACTCATCATGTCTGCCTCTCAAAATGGATGTAGGAGCGGCTCCCGCGGTACTAAGGAGCTACTCCTTCATAACATGGCCATTACCCAACAAGTTCGTCGTTCCCAAAAGGATCTATCGACATGTTGAATAGTTTTTTTTTGATATTGCCTTTCACGGACACCAACTCCTCACATATGTAACAAATACTAGACTGAGTAATTGTACGGTTTTAGCTATAAACAAAACATTGTGAGGAGAAATAAATGAATAATAATAATTATTATTATATAATAAGGCCTATTACGACTTGGTGCCACATACAAGGCTCATGCGGGTGATGGAGTTCTATAAAGTTGATGCAACTCTGCACACCATCTTGATGACGTGTATGGCTAATGGAGGACGGTCCTTCGCTATCCTGGATGTCGAGATATTCATAGGAATAGCGATCCGAGCCAGGTCTATTCCAGGGCGATACTTTGAGTCAACTTTGATTTTGCTTAGCCTTGAATCCTCTAAGTACACTGCTGGAGAGTACACGTCTAGACTATCGGCTGATGAGAGGTGGTCAGGTTATATCGCACTTCCTTTACATGAGTGACTTAAAATTCATTGCTCCCCACAAATTTCAACTGAAGGAGCTAATGAAAATTACTGAAACTTTCAGTAGCGTTATCAGGATGGAATTTATGTGGATAAATGTGTGGTCATGCATGTAAAGCGAGGAGAGATTGCGGCATCCATGGGAACCCAACTCACGTTCCGTAAACCTTAGAGCGCTCTCTGCATCTGAAACCTATAAAAATTGGGTATGTCGAATGCTTTATACCAGTAACATTGATACCCAACGTATCAATGTTACTGGTATGAAGCAATCGCTGAAGAAACGTTTTGCATCTCATATTCATCTTCGCGTCGCTGAAAAAGTAATAAATAGTCTTCTATTAAGCGGAAATAAGGTACGAGCCTTCAACGGTTGGATCATCCCGATTTTATGTACTCTTTCAGCATACTAAAATGGACTCGGACCGAAGTCGATACCCTGGATAGGAGGGTCCGTACGGTGCTGACTACAATTCAATTGCATCACCCACTGACATCGGTTATGAGGCTGTATTAGTGTATACCCCGCGAAAAAGAGAAAGTTGAAGCTTTTTAAATGTTAAGACCCTCCACAATCGCGAGATATGCAGTCTCAGGGAATATTTCCTAAAAACCGACGTGGGAATGCATCGAGATGTGGTCGCGGTTGACAAGGGAATCACTCCGCTCTCCTTGCCTTGGCTAAAAAGAACTGGTGCAAGCCAGTATACCTATTTGACACTGAAGATCGCATGGAGGTTTAGCAAGCTACATTGAGGTTATTTCCGGGTTCTCCACGGGCTTGATGTAGGTTTACCAGCATTCGTTGGCTGGCTGCGTTTTGAAAATGAAAATTGTCTAAATTAATCTAAAGGTGCTACATTTACGCTTGACTGCGCCAAAGGAAAGGTCATGGTTTTAAAAATTGTGCTCATTTTAAGCAATATGTAACATGTTCACTACCATTGTACCTTGTGTACTTATTTATTTTCTGCTTTAAGACTACCCAATCACATAATTAATATTTTGGAAAAAAAAAATATAAATTTACCGTTTTTACCGGTTTACCGGTAAAAATATTTCAATTACCGTTTTTTTACCGGTAAAACAAAAATTACGCTAATTGCATGCCCTATTTCTAAGGCCACACCCTGTTCATTCCTCCAATAAAAATTAAGAACATCTCAAAAAAAAAAAGTCGTCAAATTTTTGCTAAGTCCAAAACAATAATATTTTCCTTCCCTAAAAAAATATATAATTGATACTTGTAATTTAATCCATATGAAACTTGATTAAATTTCCCCAATTTTTTTTTCTAGTAGTTAAATTAAAACAATTTCTTTTGTTCATTCTTTTAGTTCATTAGTCTCAGGTGTTCATTACCTAAAAATTGGTCAGCTAAATTTTTAAACAATATGTATTATAAATAATATGCACCTATTTTAGTCTGACCTGTGAGTTTTATTTAGATGATGGAGTTTCCGGGATTTTTTTTAAGTCCTGGTAATCAATGGGAATTATACCAAAAACGATAAATGCTAAATAATAACTATAAATAAAAAAGAATAAACCGGTTCCCATTTTGCATTAATCATTTTTATAAATTAATATTTGTTTTCCCTTTTTTAAACAAAAAAATCCCTGCAACGCAGTATCAAAAACAACATAATAAAAGTAATTACCTAATATGTTTCACTTTAGGGCATGAGTTTTGATACCACGTAATTCTTTCTATATTAGGTACTTTTTAGACAGAATAGTATACTTTATAGACATGGTATGGCATTCTACGTTTGTTGCGAGACGTCCGCGCTCGAAGTAAGCGAGTAGGGAACGTGCACGTAAATATGATGCGGGGTGCGCGGGGGTTTCTGCCTAGCCCCGCCCAGATGCGCAAGGTCATCGTCGTTACTAATCGCCTTAATAGTAGATTAGTAGACAAGGGCTGTAATGCATGAATTGCAGCCCAAGATATTTACTTACATGTAGTTCGAGAGTACAATTGATGCTTACACCCGTGCTAACTACTCTGCTTTACATCTCGATTGTGAGGTAAGTAGAAAAAAACCGGCATTACAAGAATAAAACATTTCTATTAGCGCCTTTTCATCTTTTTTTGAATTGGTTTTTCAAGAACCAAATTGAGCTTCGCCGTTCGATATTTAAAGTTGATGACTATTATACTCATACGAAGACAAGGCTGAATAGCGAAGCGACCTCTTTTGTCATTGGGCTGAATGCATTGATGTTTATTGCCACTATGATGGTTAGATGTACACGAACATTTTAAAGGAGTGAAGAGTTTTTTTATAATTACTTACCGCCCTAGGGCTTTTCTAGCTACATTATTATCCTAGAGCGCTAATAATAATTAGCCATCTACCAGCCCCATTTGGGGGTAATAGTGTTTTTATTTTTAATAAGGTTTAATTTAGTTTAGTTTTATGAACCTCCCATACAAGTTACAATAAATACTTTTTCTTCCTTTCTTTCATCCTCAACTTCGACTATATGCGACGTGCCGGGTTACTTATCACCCGTACATCCCGTTTATCCTCAGAAGACATCTAGTAACGGAACGGTAGGTAACTTAGATATTACAGCACCAAAAATGGTACGTAATTAATACTTACATATACTCGTGGGTACCTTTTGATACCATTGCCCGAAACAAATTCTGTGTGTCATCATCATTATCTCAGCGTTAATCCTAGTTGCATTCAAAGCTTTTCAGCTTTGGAGTCTGGGGTCCGCTATACCAGTCTAACTCCTGATTTTGGCTAAACTTCGAATTTTACGTGAAGCGACTGCCGTCTGACCTCCACAACCCGAAGGCGATATCGAAGCATTGCAGTTAGACCAATTGTTGGACTTTTTTGAGGGTTCCAACAACCCGTAACGACTGCCATTAGATGTTCGTATGGCAACCGGGACCAACGGCTTAATGTGCTTTCCGAGGCATGACCAGACCAGTGCAAATATTCATATTTTGCATACAAATATTTGCACTGCGCAGGAATCGAACGCCACGGAGGCTGTCTGCAGTATTAGTAAACAAATCCCGTGAGTATTAGCGGAAAATGTGAGAAACGTAGGAATTCGACATGCCTTGAATTTAAAATCATATGCCATCTGCAGTGTCTACCACACCAGCACCACACATTGCTCAGTCAGACCACATACTAGACAGACAAATCGGTCGTTTATTTACTGATTTAAGTCTGCGCTATGCACCTACTTTCGTTTTTGTTTCTTGTCTAGCCGTTAGCCATCGTGACGAGAATCTGAAGATTTACAATTATGTAACACATTATACAGGTTTTAGGGACATCTTTTGAATATCAAATTGTCTCTATAAATATCTTTGGGGCAAGTATTATGTATTTTACGGGTACAGCAAAAAAGTTGACCCATCTTAAAACGTGAATACAATATGAAATTGTGCAGCGAGTGTAGGCTTGCCTTTACTTTTTTTTGTTTTTTACGTTTCTCTGCAAAGGTTTACATATACATATAGTCACACTGGCGTGCAACCTTTTTGCATGATGTTGTGCAATTAATAGATGGGTATTTCCCCGAGTTCATAGATAGAGAATGGGATCTTAAGTACATATATCTTTAAACATGGATCTTGTCTCGATGGTAGGCTATAACATCGGCTGCCGGCAGAAGTTACCACCCACCAGACAAAGTTTCAGCATGATGTCTGGTGGTACGGAGGACGGCTCTGAGTAGTTGTGTTGCGATGTGTGCCGGGTACGATGCGCAAATGTTGTTGTGTCGGGAGTTTGGTCGTAGAGGGTCTCCAGATCAATCTCCTTCTGGCGCAGCATCGGTGGTCGTGTTGTTTGGTTTAACATTGCATCACCACACTCAACTACCGTCTTCCTTCCTATTTAGTCAGTTTTTTGCATGTATAGGCTCTTAATAAACTAACGCGCTTTACCATCATCGATTGCATCTCTGCCTACCATCAGCCGGGATTGCAGTTAAGCACAAGTTTATAATTATTGTAAAATAAAATATGGATTAATAGGCCATAGCTTATTAAAAACATAAATTATACAGCAAAGCTTTTGCCAAATAGGGTCATTTATGTGCAAAACCATTTTATCAAAGCCAGTAAATTAACATACAAATATTAGTTTTTGCATCTGATTAAGTTATCTCATAGAAAGCCATAATTATCAAGTCAAAACTACGGTAAACTATAAATAAATACGCAGACCTAACCTTCACAGGAACTGGTTCTATACAAGTTACTCTTATATAGTGTTCTGACGTAACAGAAATGATACTTAGACTTCTGTTCTAACACTGCCGAGGAAGCGATCAGCGATTTTCTTGGTCAAGAAATATAAATATAAGCGCGATTCTGAACCATTTTACTGCAAAAGTTTAAGAGGGTATCGTAGGAATTTGGATTGATAATTGCGTTCCTTTGAACCCTTGCTGTATGATTATTCCTTTACCTTTAATTATGGAATTAAAATATGATATATTAGCTTTCTGGCCGCGGCTTCGCCCGAGTGGAATTCGGATGTATCGCACTTTTTAGATTTTCCTCAGGAATATTATATTTTTTCAAGATAAAAAGTAGGTACCCTATTATTATATAAATATTATGATTTTAAAAGAGTGTCCATGGAGTTTCTTGCACGTTCTTCTCCATAGAGATCTACGCTTTGGAACGTGCAATTTAGCTTCACTTTTCTTGAACTGACCGACATTGACTATTCAAAAGTGCCGGGTGATGGTTAATTTGAAATAAACGATTTTGATTTGATTTGATTTAATCCGGACTTCTAACTTTGCTTCTGCACAATTTCAAAGCAATCGGTTTAGTAGTTACGGCGTGAAAGCGGAACTAACAAACTCACTTTCCGCTTTTAAGGGTTCACCCTATAAATTATACAAGTCACAAACACGATTTTCGAATCGCTTTGCGGCAAAACCTTGTCTGGTGGGTGGTAACTTCTGCCGGCAGCCGATGTTATGTCCTACCACCGCGAAAAAACAAATTTAAATTGGCAGGTAGTAGGGCCTGTGGAAGTAAAACAGCTGCACATATTAATATTTGATGGTTGAATGTTCACGCCGTGCCGGCCAGTACATGTTTGTCGCATGAATAGGGTAGGTACTCGCTGAGTGATGCACGTTATAATTTGACAGTTGACAACTCACCACATTTTAGAAAGAAGAAAGAAAAGAAAGAAAGAAAGAAAAATTGTTTATTCCGCACAAACAGAACGCACATAACAATAATGGTACACTTAAATAATAATGAACACGTATATTTTGTGTTTTTTTAGGGTTCCATAGACAAATGGCAAAAAACGGAACCCTTAAAGATTCGTTATGTCTGTCTGTCCGTCTGTCCGTCCGTATGTCACAGCCATTTTTTCCGAAACTATAAGAGCTATACTGTTGAAACTTGTTAGGTAGATGTATTCTGTGAACCGCATTAAGATTTTGATGCAAAAGTAAAAAAATAATAATAAATATTGGGGATTTTTAATAAATTTGGGGAGAACTGAAAATCAATTTTTTTTTTAAATTAAATACCTATATTCGTGTGGCGTGGGATATCTATGGATAGGTCTTCAAAAATGATATCGAGGTTCCTAATTTTTTTTTTTTCTAAACCGAATAGTTTGCGTGACAGATGCTGTCAAAGTGTAAAATGTTGTCCCCCCCCTCTAACTTCTAAAATAAGAAATTGTAAAATCTAAAAAAACGTATGATGTACATTACTATAAAAACTACCAACGAAAATTGTTTTGAACGAGATCTAGTAAGTAGTTTTTTTTCACACCTCGTAAATCGTAAACCGCTTATTACCGCGTAATCATTCATACAAATAACTCAAATCTTTTAATTTCATAAATCAATGGTACGGAACCCATTGTGCGTGGGTCCAACACTCATTTGGCCGGTTTTTTAGCTTTGTTTTAGGATTCAATACCCAAAAGGGTAAAAAACGGACCCTATTAGGTACTCCTCTGTCAGTTGGACCGGGACCAGGCAATATCTCATTAAAGATGCTAGACAGTTGAAATTTTCACAAATGATGTGGCTCTTTTGCCGTTAAAACATGAAATAGGTACTACAGTAAAATAAAATATCTAATTTTTGGATAAGCCTTCGTGCGCGAGTCCGTCTCGCTCTTGATCAACGACATTTTTTTTGATTAAGTACCTACTTGTTAAGTTTATTCAAGACATATTTTTTTTTAATTTTGTCAATTTTATTTCAGACAAAAACTGTCAAACGTCAATAAAACATGGAATAAATCCACGAATCAAAATTATTTGACGATTAGAAAATCAGCTCTTACTAATTACGATAGATTTCAAATTATAATCTCCATTAGTGATACTACTTGACTTATTTCCATACCAGCCAGTAATAACTTCGTCCCATATTGCCCACCAATTCATTTTAGTCACTAGTTCTACCTTTTTTACATGCTTTTTATTAGCTTCACTTATGTTTGCTTGCTTGCTTGTTTGCTTGTTTATTTGTCCGTCTCTAACTCTTCGGACTACGAGTGAGCGGCTCATTACTGTAAAATGTCCCACCGTGTTCAATACGTTCGTTCGTTCGTTTTTTATCAAAAAAGAAAATCGAACTAAAAGGTTGAAAATAAATGTAGTTTAGAAAACTAAAAAAACATGCTTTTAAAAAATATCAAACTTAAAAGTTAAAAATAATTTCCATAAAAGTGTGATGCGCTTTAATATATATGTACAAAAATTGTGGAACATAGCGTCTCACGCTTTTTTTAAAATTATTTTTAACTTTTTAGTTTGATCTTCTTTAAAAGCTAAAAAAAACATTTTTTAGTTTTTTTCATTAATCGCCAACAGTGGGGCATGTGCCTTAAGCAACGCGGACAGCTACGTTGTGACGTCAAAGGTCGTCACATATGTGTGTCTGACTTGAATCATATTATGGTGTGACGTATTATATGTAATACGTCACACCATAATATGATTCAAGTCAGGTACGAAAACAGGTTATATAGAAATAACTTTATGCTGCAAAACGTTATATTTGTAACCTGGGAAAACACGCAGTTTATTTACACGTCTTTGAAGGTGTGACTTAATTATTCTAATGCGAGATTGTTTAATTTTGACGGGGTTAAATTATTCGCAACTGCTCTCAAAATGGCAAAGAAAAACATTGCGGCCTCAACCGGCCTGTGTTAAAACCAAAATTTCGAAGACATGTGATATCTACCAACCCGCATTGGGCTCACGTGGTGGATTACGGCCCACTGCCTCTTAGAGAGGCCTGTATCCCAACAGTGGGAACGTTGCTGGTTGATTATGCATGAGAGTCTGATAACTATGAAAAGACTGTATACTAATATACCGTAGTAACGGTATCTAGATCCGCCACATGCGAACAACGCGTCATACTGACGTCACCCGAATTCTACATCTCGCAAGTAGAGTTTACCGTCCAACTAGCATACGTTAAACTTCACAACATCAACAACAACTCTATTTAAGTGGTTTAAACCTGGTGTAAAGAAAAATTGTTTTAAAATAACCCTCCTGGCAGTCGGGTAATAAGGGAGTTAATGTCATTTTATAATTGTAGTCAAAACAAATGCGGCGTAATTATTTCTGGATAAACCAGTATTATTACAAAACTATCTATTTTCATAATAATTTGCATCACAATTAACCGTCGGTTATAGATTACGAAACACGTCACTGAAGTTACAATGAAAAGGAAGTCGTTGACCGTAGTTGTCCTGCATTACTGAATGATTGTGGGTTTACGATGAATTAAATACGTCAAATATTTTCATAATGCCCATAACTAGTTACAAAACCGCATTGATTTACTGTTATCTACTTGCATATTTCTCGAATGCAATCCCCGCACAGTGCAATTATATTTTGTATAACCCGCGCAGATAAAGAAAAGATCTGTAAATGGCGTCCGCTCGCATGCGTTCTCACTCACTCTCTATCGCTGTCTATACTCACACAGTGAAGTAAGCGCTGCAAAAAAAAACATCGATTAGAATTCAGGATTCGCTTTCCAAACTACTGAAGCTACTTTGACGCACTCCGAGTTATCGTTAATTTCGTTCCGCTAAAGTTTCTGTTATTTTGTTTTTTTTGTTGATATTGTTGTTTTTGTTGAGTTGAACAATTAAACTCAAGAAAAACAACAATAAAAACAAATATAACAACAAACAAGTAAAATGTCAAATTTACGTTGTAAATAACAATATTTACAACATAAATATGACATTTTACTATCTTAGCATTTGGTTTGTGATTAAACAATGGCATGTTTTGTCAACCGAACCATAAGTATCCGCCGCCATTTTCAGATCTTTTCTTTATCTGCGCGAGTTATATGCATGAATATGAATATTTGCACTGGTCTGGTCGTGCCTCGGAAAGCACGTTAAGCCGTTGGTCCCGGTTGCCATACGAACATCTAGAGGCAGTCGTTACAAGTTGTTGGAGCCCTCAAAAATCCAACAAATGGTCTAACTGGAATGCTTCGATATCGCCTTCGGGTTGTGGAGGTCGATAGGCAGTCGCTTCACGGAAAATATCGAAGTTTAGCCAAAATCAGCAGTTAGACTAGTAAAAGCGGACCCCAGACTCCAAACCTGAAAAGCTTCGGATGCGACTGGGATTAACGCTGAGATGATGATGATGATGAAGACTATTACTATCAGTTGGAGTCATTTCGAAGCATATTGCTAGTCGATTGCTCCTCCTGTTCAAAAAGTATGTCTGCTCAACAACGTAAAGAATGCAATGAATATTGTTGAACTCTCAAAATTAAACCCATTGCTATTGATAGTGTGTTTCGCAATTACCCTGCAGTTCTTGTCAATAGCCATCCATGTTTTGGAACAGCCTTTAGTTTAATACAGTTCTGGCACTGATTGCCAGGATGGTTAGACGGCCCGTGTGTCGACCATTGCCGTAGCAGGCATATTGCTAGCTGTATCCAGTACCTTAATTTCTATGTGTTGTGTGTCTAAACCCCAAGATGTTTTCCTTCACCTTCAGTCATTGGTGTCCAAGAAATACTTAGAAAGTACATATAACTTTAGAAAAGTTACATTCTCTGTATGTGAGGAGACCTGTGCCCAGCAGAGGGACGATAAAAAGGTTGATGGTGTGTGTTTGTGGTGTGTGTGTCTATACACACAAAATTATTCAACATGGTCTTTTTCCCAAAGGCCAATGGAAAGGGCATAGCCCTTTCCATTGGCCTTTGGATTCCTTGGGATTTCACTGCGTAATCAATCAGGATGAGGAGATCCATAAAAGAATGAGTGTAACCGACATAGCCCGAAGAATTGCAACATTTAAGTGGCAGTGGGCTGAGCACATTGCCCGTAGGACCGATGTCCGATGGAGCCGATGGGTTCTCGTGTGGCGACCATACATCGTGGCGAAGGTCGCGGGAAACTGCTGAATGGGGGGGACGCTGGACTGGTCGTCGTGGAAATCCTTGGGGAGGCCTATGTCCAGCAGTGGACGTCTTTCGGCTGAAATGATGATGATGTTGTTTGTGTGTATGGTGTAATTCAGCACCCTACATTTTTGACACACTGTCACTATCAATTCAAATCATTAGGAAGCATATTGCTGATTCATTGCGCTTTATGTACAAAAAGTGTGTCTGCTCAACTAGCTAAATTGCGCAATGAATGTTGTTCAACTGTCTGCCTGATGCCATAGTACAGTTTGACCAACGGCAAAGGAATGTTCAAAACCTGTAGGATGTTAAAGGCATTTTTCTAACATTATCGCTGCCTTTTACAAGGAAAGACAAAATGATGTGGCTTTATATTGACGTTTTATTGTTTCAAAACTTTATAGGCCAGACTCAATAAAATACCTCAGTAAATGAGGAACCAATTATTTTTTTATGAATACCAGCGTTCTGGATACTTTCTGGATGACAGCATTGTAAATGGCCTTTTATATTTATATTTTAAACTAAGTACGTCATCCCAGTTTATATACTTATTTAGCTAAATCGCGCAATGAATGTTGTTCAACTGTCAAAAAGAAACCCATCGCTACTGTCAGTGTGTACTACTGGTTGCTGTATGGGGATGCTTTTTGGTTTCCTTTTTATTTAAAGCATAGTTCTGCTATAGCTTACATTGTCTGAGCAACTGACCGACTCTTCGACCGTTTTAAAAGTGTCTGTAAATATGTAAACAGACTTAATCCACACAGGCCGTCTACCTGTGAAAGAGAGTGGGCCATAATCCACCACGCGGGCTCAATACAGGTTGGTGGCTGTGGTATGTCTTCGAATTTTGCCCTTTTTGGAAATTGGCTGCTTTTTGTCCATATATTACTATGAGAAAAAAAACATATTTTTTTAGAACTGCGTTACTTCCATGATTTTGTTTGTTCAGAGATTTACGCTAGGCGTCGTCTAATAGTCACTCATAGAACCGCTTCGTGCCTTTTTTGTTTTCGAACGGCAACTGCAAAATATTCCTGGTCTTTGGGGATAGAACCAGGGAGTCTGGTGTTTTTACCGGTGGTCATCATCTGCTCATGGAAAGAGCACCGAACTGTTTCGTATCTACAAATAATTATCGTAAACATAATTATTAATGTCCGCTGACATAATGATGACACTTACTCTATCTTAAGATCTTAAACGTTACCCTGACCTATAACCTTTCAGTAAACTGTCGAATAAATGGCAATTTAATGGCCGTTTCTGGGGAATTGTCAGATCACCTTGACATGTCTATTTTACTGGATACCTATACAAAAGTAATAAGGTAATAACAAATATCAATGGTAGCTGAAATTCCACGAGTAGTTACACTAAGGGCAATATTTCACCGGGACACCATGGTGGCGCAACCAGTCGCCGCTTGCCCATCCAAAAATATCTTATTATTAATTATAATTATGTGAAGATAAGTCGCGATTTGTTCTATCTAACTTCAGATTATATTCCTAAGGACTTTCCAAGCATCATGATTCATGATCAGTAACTGTGACTCAATCTAAAAAACGTGATTTGGATGTAAAAGATCCGGTTAAGGTGATTATAATAATTATCATAGATTTACATAACATCAGGCTGGCCACTTCATACGTCATGTATTCTGGTCTCTTGCGCAGAAAACTGTTTTAACGCGCCATTGACGTGTTTGGAGCAAAAATAGAAAAAAAAAAACTATTTTTAACATCGTTCAAAACCGGCTATTTCCGGGAAGTAAAGTCGTTAAGTTTTCAAGCTATTTTTGTTTTCTACATTATATGCGCACGCAACTTAAAAGTGACGCTTTTAAGATAACTCCTGCGCAGGTGGTTAATAACCATCACGTGTTAATACGTCTATAGACGTAACGTTTTTTTAGAGTCTTAATAGAGCTACTGCTTAAGTAGCTTGAATAGAATTTTTTATACTTATAATGAAGCTGAAGACGTGTTTGTTTTTTGAACGAGCTAATTTTTGAATTATATTCAATAATATTCATCATCATCATCATCTCAGCCATCTCTATCCCAGGCGCATCCGAAGCTTTGCAGCTTTGTACTTCGATATTTTCCGTGAAATGACTGCGGTCTGACCTCCACAACACGAGGGCGACATAGAAGCATTGCAGTTAGACCAATTGTTGGACTATTGAGGGGTGCAACAACCCGTAAGGACTGCCATTAGAAGTGTTCATATGGCAACCAAGACCAACGGCTTAACGTGCTTTCTGAGGCACGACCAGACCAAGCCGAATAATATTCAAAAATATTGTACATGTTTATATGGTCATTGATGCCTGAAATAAATGTATAAATAAATACATTTACTTTATCGAACCTTCTTTCTACGCACCACAAAATGACATTTGTAGGACTGAGTCATATTCAACGCCTGATGCCACAGTAAAGTTTGACCAACGGCAAAGGAATGTCCAAAATCTGTAGGATGTTGCAGGCATTTTTCTAACATTATCGCTGCCTTTTACAAGGAAAGACAAAATGATGTGGCTTTATATTGACGTTTTATTGTTTCAAAACTTTATAGACCAGACGCAATAAAATACCTCAGTAAATGAGGAACCAATTATTTTTTTATGAATACCAGCGTTCTGGACACTTTTTGGATGACAGCGTTGTAAATGGCCTTTTATATTTATATTTAAAACTAAGTACGTCATCCCAGTTTATATACTTATTTCGATCTAGCTCATTTTGTCAAATGTGGTGAATATTTGGCGAAGGTGAGCTAGATCAAATAGGTACCTAAGTGTAATACTATTATTACACTTCAATTCAATGATAAACGGGCGGTCCTCCTCGTGGCTCGTTCTTCAATTCGAAGTTTCCATCATAAAAGCGTTTGAACCAAAATCGCATGGTGCGTTCATTAATAGACCCCTCCTCACACGCAACATTGATATTGCAGGCTGTTTCTGCCGGATTACTTTCGCGTCGGAACTAGCATTCAAAAATCACTCGAATTTTTGCACTACCTATCCATCTTTCTTGTCTAAGTTGAATAGCAAAAACAATTGAAATTCGATATTCAAATCTTTCAGATTTTTTAAAAGAAGAACATCATAGTAACCGTATAAAAAAAAAATCATTCGAAAACCTCAAACCATGGAGATTCTATGTCGAATCAAAGAACCTATTGCAACAAAACGGCAATTTCATACTTTAACCCCTAATATTTTGACCGTCAAGACAAGTTTTTTTTTTTTTTTTTTAGATACTCCCAAAGCATAGTTATTTTTTTATGCAGCCTTTCACAACACCTTTGCTTTTTTATTGTAATGTTAGTTATTAAGTTTTTGCATATTAAGACCCCTGCCTTGCAAAGCACGTTAAGCTGTAGGTTCTGGCTGTTATTTGCGGTTCTTTAACAGTCAAGGGTTCTTAACCGATGGGCTTGGGGTCGGTGAGCAGTGGGCAGCACGCCGCCCGGTAAGGACCAGGCCCGAGTCGACGGTGCGCTGTGTTTCATGCGCGAATCAAAGAGATGTCAGCCTCAGCACATCGTGACGGGGTCCATGAAGACCGATGCCTCCTGGGTCAGGGTTGCAAAAATCGTGGCCCTGGCGCACAAGGAAGTGAAAAACACGGGTGGGTTTTATTCATTGAAAGTCTGACTCGCCCTTCCGCTCCGCCCATAACGGGAGAGGTCATTTGACGATTTCCCATACACAACAAAAAAAGGCATCTTAACCGATTACTGGACTGTGGAGATCAGATAGGCGGTTGGTTCATGTAAAATATTGGTATTCAACTGTTTCCAGTTGGACTGGAAGCTGACCCTAACTTAGCTGGTAAAAGACAAGTTAGATGAAGATGAGTTAGTAATTTCCTCTCAAGTTCAAACTTGAGAGACCTGGAGTGGAGGAGTGTGCACGTTCGTTTTCATTCCAGGCAAGAACCAATGTAACTTTTCTAAAGTTATATTTACTTTCTAAGTATATGTTGGACACGAATGACTGGTTATAAGGTGAAGGAAAGCATCTTGAGGAAACCTGGACTTTAAGTCTGAAATCGCACAGGTCTCTTCTCTGTATGAGAAGAGACCTGTGCCCAGCAGTGAGACGATAAAAAGATTGATGATGATGATAATAATTATAATTAGTGATGGCACGGTTAGCGCAGTGGTTAAGTTATTGACTGCTGCGCTGCGTGTCATTTGTATGCCCTACAAGTAGTTGATCCGGGCCTGGCTATTTGTGTATCTGAGTTTCATTCTAAACGCACCCACGATACAGGAGAAATTCCCAATGTGGAGCAATATTTTTAAAAAAAGTTATGTAATAAGTTATCATATAGACCAGCACCCTAATTGCGTGAGGTATTATGACTATTAATTGGAATCATTTTGAAGCATATTGCTAGTCCATTGCTCCATATGTTTGAAAAATGTATCTGCTCAATAACGTAAACAACGCAATGAATGTTGTTAAACTGTCAGAATGAAATCCATTCACACCAAACCAGTGTGTTACGCAAATGGGTGATATCCTAAAAAATAATTTAATGCCCATCAGATAGATTTATAAACAATATTAAACACATATTTTTTATTTTTGCTTTCATTCAAATACTCAGGAACATATTATATTGATTTGAAATGTCGCATGACGTCACGCCGTGATACAAAATAAAATATACCATGCCGTGACGAATTAGCCCCTCTCCGTAAATTTAATACACTATATCTCAGTAGTTTTTGATAATTATGACAAAATAAAAAAGACGGGTCTTAATTTTTTTTTATTATCTATAAATATATAAATCAAAAAAACTAGTCCGTCTGACTATTTTTTTGTATTTTCATGCCTTGGATACATCTCTATTACCCTGCTGCATTGTTCGTCAATAATAAAGATCCAATACTGTCATTAAACGTTTAAAATAAATCGACGTCCGCATACAGCAATACATCATTCCTCATACAGGTTTTGGAGTCAATGACACCACAAGAGGGTCAAGGTTGGCCAACCAGTCAACCAACTTTCGTCCAATAAGAACACGTAACCGGACAATAACCGTTTAGCAACCGCAACCTGATTTGAATAAAGAATCAGCGATGACCTTGCCGCGGGGTACAAAAACTGGTTTCAGAAAACATTAAGCTTGTTTTGCTGATGCAAAAAGTATTCTAAATTCGTCAATAATGAAATGACCTGTGTTTTCAGATCTTTTGAGAATAATTTAAGTTATATGGGCTAAGGGTATTAGAACAACGTCACTTATACTTTATATATCTATATTATGTACTAGTCTACACTAAGTTAGCTTTTACGATTGTTATTATTAAGATTTTTATTACTATACAAACAGACTATTTATACATTCATTGTTGATCTATGTTTTTTAATAAATTTCATTTTTTTTTTTGTTTCACTTACTAAATACAGTGAGATGGAAAGTATAAAGTGCGTTATTGTATTTTTGTGATACAATCAGTGATGCAATCTTAGATGGTAAAACGCGCTAGTTTATTAAAAGCCTGTTCAATCAAAAAAGAAACTGAGTGATTACAAAGGAATACGGCAGTTAAGAGAGGTGATGCAATGTTAAACCCAACAGACCCGTCACCGTACGGCTTCACCAGACATCATGCCGGAACACAACGAATCGCTTGGCGGCAAGACTTTGTCTGGTGGGTGGTAACTTCTGCCGGCAGCTGATGTTATGGCCTACCATTGAGAAAATCCGAGAAAAACGGTTGGCACATGTGAGTTTCTTCTATAAATAAATAAATACATTTTTATTTATTTCTCCACAAAGGTAGTTACAATTTTACGTAAAGCTAACAGTTTAAATATTTACAAGTCCTTTATGAGAGCTGGTGTCTGAAGTAGGTTTCAGGAATACCTGTAGTACAGATCACCAGGCTCTCGCCGCCTCGTAGTGAGCTAGCGTATGGTACGTGCAGTCGTGCATATCACGTGTTAAGTTTATTGTTAACAACATTGAAGTGAAGAAAATTTTTATAAAACTTAAACTATGTTGTGTAGTGAGTGTTGTGTGTGTGCGTGTGCGGGTGTGTGTGTGTGTGGGGGGGGGGGTCTGTGTGTGTGTGTGTGTATGTGGGGGGGTGTGTGTGTGTGTGTGCATGTGGTGTACGTTTATTGGAGTTAAGTAAGTTTACTTAAGGTTTTATTATGATTTCAGTATTTTCATAATCTTGTTGAAGGAGCCAATTGGTAACGATAATTTTACATTCCTTTTTAGGTTTAGGGTAAATATTTAGGATTTTGTTTATTTTGTTATAAACAAGACCTCCAAGATAACAGAAACTGCTTCGTGCGAGTAGTGTGGTAAAGGAACTGGTGGGACAGACATTGTGTTTGCGACGCTTGTCGGCCAGCTTGTGTGGGTCATAAGGAGTAAGTGAATGAGATCTCATTGTTACGCTCAGAATGAACTGTTGTCGGACTGTTAATATTCTACAAGTAGAATAAAGTTCGGACGTCGGGTATAGGAAGGGGAGACGCCATCCAACCTTTAGTATCAAGCGTTGCGCTCTTTCTAATTTTATAAGTGATGTCTTTGCAGCACCACCCCAATAAAGTATTATTCTATAGTCAATTTGGACGCTAAGATATTTAATGAAGTCTGTGCTATTCAAACTCGGACAAAGGCAGGGGGCATTTGGTTTGCAGTTGTGGGCTACGAGAGTGAAGGAATTAGATGATGGTTGGCCAGAGCTAGTAAGGGATCAAGTAATATACTTTGTCTTGTCTATATTCAATGTTAGTGAATGTTTAGAGAGCCATTTTGAGAGCATATTGAATCCCGACTGCGCATAACTGAAGGCATCTGTCCAAGACTCCCCATGAAAGACTAGTGCAGTATCATCGGCGTAAGTAAAAATTTTCCCGTTTTGAAGGTAGTGATTGCAAAGGTCGTTTATAAATATAAGAAATAGAGTAGGGCCGATGATGCTCCCCTGGGGAACCCCATATGTAACAGAAAGCTCATCCCTGACGCAGTCATTGATCTTAATGCGTTGTTGACGTCCCGTCAGGTAATTTTGAAAAAGAGCAAGCTGAGTGCCCGTGATTCCTATGTACTCCAGCTTTTTTAGAAGAGTGGGGACAGAAATCGTATCAAAGGCCTTGGCCAGGTCCAAAAAAATACCAATTACTTTGTTTTTATGGTCCAGCTGAGACACCACTTTATTTGTTAGATTTAGAACCGCGCCATTTGTTGAAATTCCTGATCGAAACCCGTATTGGTTAGGTGATAATATATTGTGTGAATTTAGGTAGTTGACAAGTCTTTTATTTAGTAATTTCTCTAAAATTTTTGACAGAGTTGGTAAAATAGAAATGGGTCCATAGTTGTTTACACGCGTCCTGTCCCCACTTTTGTAGATAGGGTGAATAACAGCTACTTTATACGCATCAGGAAATACTCCAGTCTCAATGGCCAAATTAGAAAGAAAAGTGATAGGGGGAACCAGTATATCCCTGACTCTTTTCAGGAAAAGTCCAGAAACATCGTCGAGGCCTACTGCACAATCAGACCGCATATTCATTATCACTAATTCAGTTTTTAGCATTATCAGTTGGATTAAGAAAAAATGTGTTTATAAAGGGTGTATTGTGAGTTGAGGGAGTAGGGTCACTGTTTATATTATCCTTATCTATGGCCTCTGCCAGTGTTCGACCAATGTTTACAAAAAAGTGGTTTGTTTTGTTGACTGATGATATCGGGTCTATTGGGGATAACAGTTCCGCTGCAGATGTTTTCTGTTTCTTTGTAAAAGTTATCGTTTTCACAGTGTCCCAGAGCTTTTTAGTTTCTTTTTCTGCGGACTTCAACAAGGATTTTTCATAATTATTTTTGGCCTTTCTGAGAATTTTGACACAGTAATTTCTGTACCTATTATATGTAATATCTCGTTAGTGGGTGATTTTTTGTATTTCATATGTAAATGGTCTCGATTTTTCATGCATTTTAATAACCCGACAGTAATCCACGCTTTTGTTAATCGTTTTCTATTTGGCACTGGTTTAAGTATACAATTGGCGATAAGGCAACGGTTAAGGGAATTAATAAAATAATTAGTAGCTTCATTTATAGATTTTAGCTGGTACATAGTATCAAAATCAAAATTTTTCAGGTCCATTTCAAGTTTAACGTAGTCAAATTTTTTGTTTTGTTAATGTTTGTTTTAGGAAAACTATGGGAAGCGCCCAGAAAAACTATACTATACTTCTCTATTGGTGGTCATCTTAGTATTTCCTCCCTTTCTAACCATCTCTTGTGTGTGAATGATTCACGCAGTTCATCAATTGTTTTAGTCTCCCCCTACTGTCATAGCTATCAATATTCATACTCAAAACTCTCTTCACGATATTTTCCCCATTTCTCCGAATCACATGTCGCAGTGCAAATATTTTTATGCATGAATATGAATATTTGCACTGGTCTGGTCGTGCCTCCGAAAGCACGTTAAGCCGTTGGTCCCGGTTGCCATACGAACATCTAGTGGCAGTCGTTACCGGTTATTGTAGCCCTCAAAAGTCCAACAATTGGACTTTTGAGGGCTCGACTCGAGGGACTTTTGGAGCTTCGAATCGAGGCACTCATCCGAAGGCGATATCGAAGCCTTCGCTATCGCCTTCGGATTGTTGACAGACGGCAGACGCTTCACGGAAAATATCGAAGTTTAGCCAAAATCAGCAGTTAACCTGGTAAAGCGGACCCCAGACTCCAAAGCTGCAAAAGCTTCTGATGCGACTGGAATTAAAGCTGAGATGATGATGATTATTCATGCTGAAAACTCTCCTCACGACATTTTTCATTCATTTGTCCGAATTACATATCATACCATGATAACCGATTTGTACAAAGCTTTTCAATTATCGGTGGCACTTTCTTTGATGTTGTCGTATCTTATTTTATCTATTCGTATAACACCACACATTCCTCTTAGCATTCTCATCTCAGCTGCATGCAATTGACTTTCACTCATGCTTTTGTGGCCAAACATTCTGATCTAGACTTACAATGCATGGATTCATTATTAATTGCATGGCGTACGACTAAGGTGAGTCACTATTCTCCTAACTATATTGCTTTTTTTTTTACATATTATAAACTAGCGCTTGACCGCAATCCTGCCTGATGGTAAGCAGTGACGCAATCGTTGATGGTAAAGCGCACTAGTTTATTAAGAGCCTATTCACTCTAGCCTTGAAGACACTCAAATTGTAGTCCGACGGAAACACCGCCGCCGGCAAATTGTTCCAGTCCCTCGATGTACGCGGTATAAAGGAGGAGGCGAAACGCTTCGTCCGGATCGTAGTGGTGTTAACAACGTAAGGGTGGAAACCAGCCGTACGACGGGTCGTCCGCTGGTGGAACGGAGATGGGGGAATTAAATCATGCAAATTTGCTATGCTTTATTTATTATTTTATATAATTGGTAAACCGCAGACTACCTACAGTATTCTCTCTTATTCACCACTTACTTTTTTTAAACCAATCCAAAAGTTCTCTCCAAAAGATCCCTCAAATAAAAAAAAAAAACAATTTGAGCCAGACATTCTGTCCAAGACTAGACACGCAAAATTTTAATGAATCAATGAGTTGCTTTAAAAAAATAAGAACGATAAAGGCAAATATCAGATAAAAGATAAATTAACAGTCTAATACAGTCCAAAAGAATTCAAATCCAATCAATTCAATTCCTCTTAGCAATAAGACCGCTCATTGCGTTACCCTTTGTTATATCTGTAATTTAGATGTATCAAAGAGTATTCTATCTATTGCTGCGTAATCTATATTTCGAAGAGACAGTTTAGATTCCCGATTTTAGTATCACAGTAGATATTTAACAATTACGTATTAATATTTTTAAACGTTTATTTAACACATTTAGTCTACAAGATAAGGCCTATAGAAAGAAGTAAGCCGAATTAATAAAATATTGGGCAAACACATTTTTTTTAGGTATAAATTATAAACTAGCGCTTGACTGCAGTCCCACCTGATGGTAAGCAGTGATGCGATCGTTGATGGTAAAGCGCGCTAGTTTATTAAGAGCCTATTCACTCTAGCCTCGAAGACACTCAAATTGTAGTGTGACGGAAACACCAGCGCCAGCAAATTGTCCCAGTCCCTCGGTATAAAAGAAGAAGCGAAACGCTTCGTCCGGATCGTAGTGGTGTTAACAACGTAAGGTTGGAAAGTCGCCGTACGGCGGGACGTCTGATGCCGCGATGATGGAACGGAGACGATTTTTAAATTTTGATACAAGACTAAGTACGTCGTCAACAATACAAGCAGAAAAAATATATTTACAGCTCACAGATTGATTTCTAGATACATGCCACTAAATAATTTTTGATTTTTAATGTAAACAATTGTTTTACCACATCATGTGTGTGCCGGTTACGATGCGCTAAATGTTGTGTCGGGAGTTTGGTCGGGGAGGGTCTCCAGATCAATCTCCCTCTGGCGCAGTATGGTTGGCCATGTTGTTGGGTTTAAGATTGCAACACCTCGCAGTCTTCCTTCCTATTCACTCAGATTATTTTGAATGAATAGACTTAATAAAGAAGCGCGCTTTACGATCAATGATTGCATCACTGCCTACCATCAGGCGGAATTATGATATAAATTAATATTTTAGAAGATATTACAAATTTAATTGTGGGGCGTCGCGTTTGCGGCGGACCGCTATGTTTTTTATATTATGTTCACAGTTTTTACTAGTACTAGGGTCGCTAGTTACATATTAATAGACAGCATTTTACGGCCGACCCCGAGTCACAAGTAATTTGTTGTAAGTTTAAACCGCCTGGGTTTACTTTAGGTAAATAATTTCATCACTAATGCTTTCAAAAACGGAGTAGAAAACCATCGTGAGGGAAACAAAACTAGAAGAGGGGACGCCTGCAGTTTTTCTTTGTGCTTTTTTTTTGCGTAGCAATCACCAATTTCAAATTCATCACTCATCACCAGCACTAGCATGGGATTCTTTTTGACAGTTCAGCAACATTCATTGCGTTATTTACGTTGTTGTGCAGACACATTTTTTGAACATAATAAGCGATGTATTAGCAATAGCGATGTAGTAACAAATACTGAAACTGCGATTTCAAACATACATATTATTCCTTCTTCTTCTTCAGCCTATAGATGTCCACTGCTGGACAAAGGCCTCCCCCAAGGCTTTCCACGCTGACCGGTCTTGTGCTGCCCGCATCCATCGGCTTCCCGCGACCTTCACCAGACACACACACACACCCCCCTTCACATATTATTTGATTTTATTATATTTATGAATAGTTATTTAATATTATTTAATTTTAATTATTGAGTTTAATTGTAATATATATGTTTTGTTGAATAGAATTTTTAATAATTAAGATCTCTTATTGTGAATGTTGTGCATGCCTATAAGTGATGTATTTACACAAATCTGAAGACCTGTGATTGCTTTTTATATTCTTTTTATTAGCTTCACTTGAATGTTTGCTTGCTTGTTTGTTTGTTTGTCCGTCTCCAACTCTTTGGACTACGAGTGAGCGGCTCATTACTGTAAAATGTCCCACCGTTTTCAATACATTCGTTCGTTCGTTTTTTTAAAAAACAGAATATCGAAGTAGAAAGATGAAAATAAATATAGTTTAAACACCTAAAAAAACATGATTTTAAAAAATATCAAACTAAAAATTTAAAAATAATTTTAAAAAACCGTGAGGCACTTTGTGCCATAATTTTGTATATTAAGCGCCTCACGCTTCTTTGTAGTTTGATATTTTTAAAAGCATGTTTTTTTTTTAATTTTGTAAACTATATTTATTATAGTACTATTATTGTAAACATGTCGTTAGTGTGCCTTAATAAATAAATAAATATGATTCAAAATGAGTCCAACTTATAGTAATAATGTGATGCGCAATCAGGGTGCTGATCCTATTAGTAGGAACATTATAAGAAGATTAGGAACATTATAAGATACTAAGAAAGATATCCTGTTCTCGTTGGCGAGTTATCTAACTAAAAACAATCAAGTCTTTTTACAAAACTCAATACAAAGGTACTTAACGATAGTCATCATTATCATCTCAGCGTTAATCCCAGTCGCATCCGTAGCTTTTCAGCTTTGGAGTCTGGGGTCCGCTTTACCAGCCCTAACTGCTGATTTTGGCTAAACTTCGATATTTTCCATGAAGCGATTGCCGTCTGACCTGCACAACCCGAAGGCGATATCTAGACATTGCAGTTAGACCAATTGTTAGACTTTTGAGGGCTCTAACCAACCCGTAACGACTGTGACTAGATGTTCGTATGACAACCGGGACCAACAGCTTAACGTGCTTTCCGAAGCACGACCAGACCAGTGCAAAGATTCATATTCATGCATACAAATATTTGCACTGTGCGGGGATCGAACCCGCGCCTCCTTGCGCAACGGCCACGTTCGCTACCGCTACGCCACGGAGGCTGTCAACTTCCTTACCGATAGTAACAGGAGGAAAATCTAAATAATATATTACACATACTTGGATTGGATACTTGGGTTTTACATTAATAAATCGGTCAACTACTCAAGTAGAATACCTGCTTTGTAGTACTAAGAAATTAAATATTTACCTATACCTAGGTACGGACCATAGGAAAAACCAGCATTGGCTACAAAAAAAGGGCTTCAAACGTAGTTTATCGTTTAAAATTAAAAAAAAAAAAAACAAATTTTGTAATGTAATAATTATGTAGTTTCGTGGTGGCCTAATGGTTAAAACACTAGCCTCTCAAGTATAAAAGTGCGGGTTCGATTCCAGGACAAGCAAGTACCAATGTAACTTTTCTAAGTTATATGTACTTTCTAAGTATATCTTGGACACCAATGACTGATCATTCAATGAAACATCTTGAGGAAACCTTGACTTTAATTCTGAAAGCGCCAACCCGCATTGAGCAAGCATGGTGATTACGCTCAATCCTTCTCTGTATGAGAGAAGACCTGTGCCCAGCAGTAGGCCAGTATAAGATTGATGATAATATAATATAATGTTCCTACGAATACTCGACATGGTGTCGAAAGAAATGCTAACGCTGTAGTATGAGCATTTACATCTGTAATATTACTTTCCAATTTGTGTTTACTTTGCGTTGCAATCTCGCATCTATAGATTGCGTTTGCGTTCGATAATATCTTATGCAAATTCAGTTATTTGTTTGCAAAATCACGTTATAACATAGTAATGAGTCTCGTGCTCGCTATTTGCTTCATCAAAAGGAGGCTTAAGACGTTCCCTTATTTGAAGTTTTTGCTTGTAATAAACCACAATTCCTCTATAGCAGTGAGGGTTTTGCATATAGAATGCGGAGGATGTCAATGGCTATATCATGTAGAAGGCTAGTGTAACAATCGAAACGAGAGAGTTTAATACGAACCCGTGAATAATATTCGTTATTCTCCATCAACCCACTGCCGTCGTATCGCATCGCCTACCGCATTATTACTCTAACCTTTCAGACTTATTTGTGTTCGTTTGGCTCTTTGGTGTCCTAGTGTGATGTTAAATAGCTTTTAGCCTTCCTCAAGAAATCTATACTAATATATAAAGCTGACGAGTTTGTTTGTTTGTTTGAACGCGCTAATCTCAGGAATTACGGGTCCGATTTAAAAAATTCTTTTTGGGTTGGATAGCCCATTAATCCAGAAAGGTTTTAGGCTATAAAACATTACGCTGTGACTAATAGGAGCGGAGCATACTACCTGCACGCGAACGAAGTCGCTGGCGGCCGCTAGTAGTCTATCAAATGCAAACGCCTTTGACATCCTCGGTGGTTACAAAAATTATTATCGTCTACATACATTCAATCTTTACCTTTCTTTTCTCGGTGTTAGGCCATAATATCGGCTGCTGGCAGAACTTACCACCAACCAGACAAACTCTTACCGCCAAGCGATTCGTCGTGTTCCGGCATGATGTCTGGTGAAGCCGTTCGGAGGACGGGTCTGAGCAGTTGTGTTGCGATGTGCGCCGGGTACGATGCACCAAATGTTGTTGTGCCGGAAGTTTGGTCATGGAGGGTCTCCAGATCAATCTCCCTCTGGCGCAGCATCGTTGGTCGTGTTGCTGGGTTTAACATTGCATCACCTCGCTCAACTGCCATATACCTTCCTATTCATTAAGTTTTTTTAAGTGAATAGGCTTAATAAACTAGCACGCTTTACTAACAACGATTGTATCACTTCGTACCATCAGGCACAAACATACCTTTTTCTTCCATTCTTCTCCATAAGACGTCATATCGGTAATCACCCCCTTTCTAACAATACCAATATTCATAATTCCATACACCGTTTCTTCAGTCTTCCCTTACTTTAAGAGCCATTGATATTCATACTCAAAAATCTCCTCACGCCTCTTTTAAAATAATTTATTATATTATTAACATTACATTGGCTAGTCTATACATTACAATTCCCCATTGCGTTTAAAGACGTAATCTGATTGAGTCACTGATGAGTGTGTAAATGGTTAACCAATATCAATATGTTAATTCAATTATCAGGGCCCTCCCGCCAAGTGGGTAAATACGAGGGTAGACTTCAATGATAAATACGAATCACTACATTTGGACAAAGGAATCTCTAGAAGAATAAAATAAGATCGAGAATAATGCCGTCTAAATAAATACAAAAGATTGTAAGTCCCGTGATAGTCAAAGAGATTCTTAATATATTAATAAGTAATCGCTGACTGTTCATGACACCGGCTTGTCGGCCAAACAACTCACTGAGAGACTTTGTACATACAAATCTTCTTCTTCAGCCTATAGGGGTCTGCTGGACGAAGGCCTCCCAAGGCTTTCATTGCATTTGGGGGGTTACCATAATCCCCACGCTTGGCAGACGGGTTGGGGATCGCAGTAATTTAATATTCCACAGGAGAAGCACTGCTACTCGCTTCCCTGGTGAGAGGTCCCTTAGTTGCCTCTTACAAAACCCACGGGAGGGTATGGGTAAAAATGTAAGACCTACATACATATGCGAGCTAGTAATCCCTCGTCGCCTTCTCGTAATCCCTGCTTGCTACTCGTCATCTAATTTTTAGTAGCTATTTCTACTTGCTTCTCATACCTATCTCTCATATCTATTCCCTGCTTTATCGCTAGTGGTAGCTTAGATTCGCTTAGGAAACACATGAAGAAGGAATAATGAATCAATGGCTGACAATACCACTTCGTGGGGCTAGCACAAGGGCGGAGTAAACGTTACGTAAATTCGATCGAAATTTGGAAGAGATCTCCCTTTCCCTTTCCGCAGCCTCCTGTGAGATGACTGTTTCGCAGAAGGAAACCATTGCATCCCAGGATACTTCGCTGCCGACCATTGACTGGATAACAGCCGGCAACGACAGGACTAGAAATCGACCCAAAATTGTAAGGAAAAAGTTACATAATTTTTATCAACATTGTGCAATATGCTTGTGGCATGTGTAATTTGTATTAAAATATCTGGGACTGGAACAATTTGCCAGCGGCGGTGTTTCCGTAGGACTACAATTTGAGTGTTTTCAAGGCTAGAGTGAATAGGCTCTCAATAGACTAGTACGCTTTACCATCAACGATTACATCGCTGCTTACCATCAGGCGGGGTTGTGGTGTAGTGGTAGTTTATAATGTATAAAAAAAAATGTGATCCTTATTGTTCAAATATGTGATCTTGACATACCAAAGTCTTGCCGCCAAGCGATTCGTCGTGTTCCGGCATGATGTCTGGTGAAGCCGTACGGAGGACGGGTCTGAGCAGTTGTGTTGCGATGTGTACCGGGTACGATGTGCCTAATGTTGTTGTATCGGGAGTTGGGTCGTGGAGCGTCTCCAGATCATCCTCTGGCGCAGCATCGTTGGTCGTGTTGTAGGGTTAAACATTGCATCACCTCGCTCAACTGCCGTCTGCCTTCCTATTCACTCAGTTTTTTTTTAAGTGAATAGGCTTAATAAGCTAGTGCGTTTTACCATTAACGATTACATCACTGCTTACCATCAGGCGGGATTGCAGTCAAGCACTAGTTTATTAATAAACAAAAAAAAACCTATCCCGGACTCTCATTCGGTCAATCACCCTTTACTATCAGGATAACTATAAAAAAGTTCGTGTAATTTGTGCCACCATGAGATTACAATACCCTGCAGGGTAAATGCGTTACACACTATCAGTAGCAATGGGTTTCATTTTGACAGTTCAACAACATTCATTGCATTATTTACGTTGTTGAGCAGATACGTTTTTAGAACATACGGAGCAATGGATTAGCAACATGCTTCAAAATGATTCCAACTGATAGTAATAAGCTCAAAGTCACTCAAAGAGAGGGCTATGCTTGGGGTTTCACTGCGCGATCAAATCAGGAATGAGGAGATCCGCAGAAGAACGAGAGTAACCGACATAGTCGAAGAATTGCAATACTAAAGTGGCAGTGGGCTGGGCACATTGCCCGTAGGACCGATGCCCGATTGGGGCCGACGGGTTCTAGAATGGCGACCACGAACCGGAAGACGCAGCGTGGTAGGCCCCCGACAAGGTGGACCGACGACCTGGTGAAGGTCACGGAAATCCGCTGGATGCGGGAGGCACAGGACTGGTCATTGTCGTTCTAGCTATAGGCCTGGGGGAGGCCTATGTCCAGCAGTGGACGCCTTTCGGCTGAAATGATGATGATGACAGTAATAGTGTGTTACGCAATTAGGGTAGGACCTACAGGTCCTTTTTAGTACCAAGAAGTAACCTAAAAAATTCCGGAGTCAATATTTATTTCAAACTTATTGCTGCCAGCGCTTTCACCCGCGTAGGTTTCGATATGTTTTTTTATATGCTCCGCTCCTGTTAGTCCCAGCGTGATGTTATATAGCCTAAAGACTTCCTGGATTAATGGGCTATCCAATGCAAAAAGAATTTTTCAAATCGGACCAGTAGTTCAGCTTTATATACAGGGTTCGGCACTCGAAGTGTTACTAATTTTACGTTGCTATAGCAACTAAACTGTTTACAATATGGCGCCCATTTTTTCACATTCCTTATTGTATGGTATTGTTAATAAACTAACAAAAGCCTACTATTTTTCGTCGTTGTTAAAAAAAAGTTTTGCAGATGGAAGTCAAACGAAACAGTGTCATTGCTTTGTATTTGGCTGGAAAATCGCAGCCAGCCATCGTTAATGAGCTAGGACATTTACATTAGAACAAAATGTTTGTGTATCGGACCATCACGCGTTACAATGATCGGGTAGCATCAAAAAACGCCATGGAGGTGGACATCCAACAACAGCAACATCATCAGCAATGGTTCGAAAGGTAAAGTCTAGAATTGAACGAAATCCACGACAAAGCGCAGTTAAATTGGCGAAAAGTCTTAATGTATCCGCCCGGAGCATAGTGCGCATATTAAAAAATAAACTTCAACTGAAGCCCTACAAATTACAAAAAGTGGAAGATCTGACACTTGCACAAAAGACAGTTCGTCTAGAAAGAGCTAAGAACTTAAAGCACTTGCACGTTGATAGCTTGCTTGAAAATTTGGTATTTTCCGATAAAAAAGATTTTACCGTTCAGCAATATGTGAATAAGCAAAATGATCGCGTATGGTTAAAGTTTAAATCAAATGACAATTTAGACCAACGAATTGCCTTGTGAAAGCAAGCACCAGCATCTGTGATGGTTTGGGCGGCGGTAACTGCCATGGGACGCTCACCTCTCGTTTTCATTGACCAGGGTGTAAAGATAAATCAGCAGATCTACCGTAAAAAGATTTTAAACGATGCTTTGTTACCTTGGGCACGTAAGCAATTTGGTAGAAATCATTGGACCTTTCAACAAGACTCGGCACCATCTCACAAAGCTCGTGAAACCCAAATTTTTTTTACAAGAAAATGTTCCGAGCTTCATTTCTTCGCAACAATGGCCACCATATTCCCCGGACTTAAACCCAATGGATTTTTCCATATGGTCAATTCTAGAAGCCAAAGTGTCAACAAAAAAATATGAGACGGTCGACGCCTTAAAGATTGCGCTTCGCCGAGAATGGAACAAAATACCAGCAGACCACATTCGTGCAGCGTGTGAAGCCTTCTCGGTCAGACTCGATGCTGTTATCCGCGCTAAAGGTGGCCATATCGAACAATAGCTTCTTTTTTTATTTATTGTATATATCTTTTTTCGATACTGAATTTTTTAAATAAATATGCTCATGTTTAACAGAATTACAGCATTTTGAATTGGTAACACTTCGAGTGCCGACCCCTGTATTAATAAAGTGTTAAAGGATGCAATCATTCTTACATCAAGCACATTCATTTCCCGATTCCTTCCCATGTACTTCCTAATTCCATATATCTGGCGTAAAGGGTCTGAGACTAAGCCAGAAAAACTTAAAAAAAAACAACAGCCAACTTCTCTCTGCTACAACGCTTCATCGTCAAAAAAGGTACTACATATAACGTATGCCGGCCGGGGGATCTAACCTTTCTTTAAATCAATAATTAACCCTTGAATCCGACAACAAAAGTGACAAGTGAACATCTTGTGGAGGCTTCCATCACATCGTGGAGAGTGCGGCGCTGTATATTTCACTAAGTCCCTTTCATACTCATTCGTTTTTATATTTGCTTGAATGTAATTTCCCACAAAATAGCGCCTCAGAACCGCAGTGCAACTATCGAAGGAAAATACCAATAACATTATCAACCATATAGATTCGGTGGTTATACTACCATGTGTCATCAGTGTGTCATAAGTTGACGTTTACTGCACTGACCTGCGATGTGTTTCCCCTTGACACTGACAAAATATAGGTGTTATGCAGAAATCGAGGTATTTTCTGCAGTTCCAAGGTGCATTCAGGTATTTTACTGATGCAGGAGTGACGCGGTCAGGTATTTGGACGGGAAAACCCAAGGAAGAACCTGACATCATGTGAAGGAGAACAAGGAAAGAGCCAAGCATAAAAGTCGCTTGGAAAGAAGGAGGTACAGTAGGTATTGATGAAGCCGAGGTAGTGGAAATAGAAATTTTATAGTAAGTACAAGTAGTCATAGTACAATTTTACGTAAAAGTACAATTTTATGAATTCAATGTTTCAGTATTTGTGTATTTAAGCTGACTATGCCTGTATTATTTTTATTATGAGTTATGATACTTGAATTTAAATCATTTTATTTATACAAAATTGTATTCCTATGCATATTCATCTGTTCCTGATATACAAAAATCGGAAGATTCAATCGAAATACTAAAAGATATTTTTGAATAATCTCGCTAATATCAGGAACTACTAGACCGATTTTAAAAATTATTTTTATCTTGGATAGCCCATCAATCCAGGAGGGCTTTAGGCTATATAACATTACGCTGCGACCAATAGGAGCGAGGCATATAAAAAAAACCGCGGGTGAAACCGCGGGACGCAGCTGCTAGTTTTAGTATAAATGTTGATACCACATAACCTTAACTGTGTGAAGAGTTGTGATGATGAACCAGTGTTAAATACCGCGATTTGAAAGTTGTAGGTCGTAAATAACCCAGGCAGGCCCTTATTTTGAACAAATTGATCATCACTACTACTCTGACCAAAATGGCGAAGGAAACAGCGTGAGAAAACCGGCATGAGATGATGCTAGAGTCAAAAACTTCGAAGACTCCTTCTCTATATCTTGGACACCAATGACTGACTAAAAGGTGAAGGAAAACATCTTGAGGAAACCTGGACGTTTGAGTCTGAAATCACCAACTCGCTTTGATCAAGCGTGGTGATTACGCTCAATCCTTCTCTGTATGAGAGGAGACCTGTGCCCAGTAGTAGGACGATAAAAGGTTGATGATGATGATGATGATGATGTAACACCTAGCAACCCGCTCCGGGTGAGAATGATAGATTACGGCCCACTCCTTCTCACCAAGAGGAAGTCTGTGTCCCAACAGTGGGACCATTATAGGCTGATTATGTATATTATGTATGTTGTGTAGTACCTTTTAGGAATATTACAGTGCGGCATAATGCGGCGGCAACTCACTAGAATTATTGAATCATCATTATCATCATCATCACCTCAGCCACATGAAGTCCACTACTAGAAATAGGCCGCCCCCAAGGATTTCCAAAAAGAAGGGTTGGATGCGGCCGGCATCCAGCGCTTCCCTGCGATTTTGTTCAGGTCATCCGACCACCTAGTCGGTGGGTGTCGGACGCTGCGCTTGCCGATACGTAGTCGCCATTCAAGAGCCCTTCTGCCCCACTGGCCATCGGCTCTACGAGCTATGTGCCCCGCTCAGTGCCACTTCAGAGAGCTAACAATGGGACCATTATAGGCTAATCATGTACCACTATTCTGAGCAAAACGGCAAGGGAAAACGTAGTGACGAAACCGGTATTTACTGGTTCCCTCACGACGGTTTCCCTCCTCGAAATTTCTGGTGTTGTCTAGGAAATCCTAGAACCGGAAATTTAAAGACTACCAATCCACACTGGACCGGCATTGTAGATTCGGCCCTCTCCCCAAAAGGAGCCTGTATCACAGCAGCGGAAACGATAGAGGCTGACAATGGCGCCGATTCTGTTGTTCACAAACTAAACTAATTTTAAGTTATGTGCATATTTTTCTTTCCATTTCGTTAAGAAAAGGATAGAAGATAACATTTTAACAACCTGTCAAATTCAGACACTCCATAGACATTTTTTTTTTGGTTCACTTCTTTCCGTTCGGGCGAATGGAAAAGGCAAAAGCATAGTACGCCATACAACCAAGTCTTCAGTAATTTTTTTTTCTTCATTAAATATCTATCCTTACTTATCCTAATTTATCCTAACTTATCCTAGCATAACTTAACCTAAACTAACTCCTTTCGTTTTACGCGTTTGGACGATAAGGAGCGGTTTAGCGTAAAGACATGATGAGGCCAATATGCTACAATATTTCACTGTTCTTTTTGAATTATTCACTGAATGCACTTTTTACTACATAAATCACGCGTTTTTATTTAGTAAACGACACTATAAATAATTTTAAAAGTCCAATGAAAAATAAGCGTGACACTCATCATAACATTCCCGCCAAACCCCCCCTCCATAGACTTTTTTTTTGGTTCAATTCTTTCCGTTCTTCTGAACGGAAAAGGCAAAGGCATAGTACGCCATACAGCCTAGTCTTCAGTAAATATTCTCTTGAGTAAACTTCTATCCTAACTTATCCTAATTAATCCTAACTTATCCTAGCTTATCCTAAACTTATCCTAACTAATCTAACTCCTTTCGTTTCCCGCGTTTGGACGATAAGGAGCGGTTTAGCGTCAAGACATGATGTGGCCACTATGCTACAATATTTCACTGTTCTTTTTGAATTATTCACTTAATGCACTTTTTACTACATAAATCACGCGTTTTTATTTAGTAAACGACACTATAAATAATTTTAAAAGTCCAATGAAAAATGAGCGTGACACTCATCTTGACATTCCCGCCAAACCTCCACTCCATAGACAGTTTAGACGCGATTATAAACATGGCGACTAAAAATACGCTAGTTTACGTCAGGAGCACACTAATTTGACAGGTCTAAACTGACATTTTATCTTCTGTCCTTTTCTTAACGAAATGGAAAGAAAAAGATGCACTTAACTTAAAATTAGTTTAGTTCGTGAACAACAGAATCGGCGCCAATTTTTTTTTTTTAATTATTATAATCTAACACTTGACTGCAATCCCGCCTGATGGTAAGCAGTGAAGCAATCTTTGTTGGTAAAGCGCGCTAGTTTATTAAGCCCAATCACTTAAAAAAAACTTAGAGAATATGAAGGAAGACGGCAGTTGAGCGAGGTGGTGCAACGTTCTGTCGAGTCCACTATGAAGTACCTAGAATTGGTGCTCGACAGCCGGTGGGACTTCGGCCCCCACTTCCGGCGGCTGGCGCCCAAGTTGTTGGGGCGCTTTCAACGTTGCTTCCCAACCTGGGGGGACCGAGCGCCGCTTGCAGGCGGCTCTACATGGGAATCGTGCGATCGATGGCCCTGTATGGGGCCCCGGTGTGGGCTTTTGACCCGTCCTCCGTACGGCTTCACCAGACATCATGCCGGAACACGACGAATCACTTGGCGGCAAGGCTTTGTCTGGTGGGTGATAACTTCTGCCGGCAGCCGATGTTATGGCCTACCACCAATGCTTACGTAAAATCTGTTTGTAACAATAGCTGATTATACAGAGAAGAGTTTTAAATGTTAATGCCATTTGCTTGTACCCACATTCCAACAGCATACTGATGATTGTCGACACAATGATGGGAATATAATTTTTGTGTCGTGATTAACAATCAGATTTTGAACACATTCCCATAACAACTTAATTGATTGTTAATATTTATTGTATTATTTCGCTCAAATATTTAAATCTTTGACTCATTATCTCATTAACTTTGCTCTCAATACTTTGGTCAATTGTTTGGATAATCTGTAATTAAGACCGTACAGTGTACATATTCAAAATCAAAATCACTTCAATCCCCAAAACGCCCGCCTTTCGACACTTCCTAGTGCTTTCGCTGGGAAGAGGTGGCGGAACAATCTCCCAGGCAGCACAGCTGTCTGCTCGTTTAATAACACATGACTTTATACAACACTATGAATAGTAATGAACACAAGAAGACGCAACAACAATGAAACTATTTACAATATGCCAGCTAGCCACGCCAGAATACCAGCAAAGCAAAAAAATAAATTTGCACTGGCATAAACTTCGTTCGCGTGGAATTAGTTATATTCAGCTCTATTGGTCATGAATTTTTTTTTTTTTTGCTTGTAGCATAAAGCAAAAAAAAAATATCATTAAAATAGAAATCGTCATCAACCTTTTTATCGTCCCACTGCTGGGCACAGGTCTCCTCTCATACAGAGAAGGATTGAGCGTAATCACCACGCTTGCTCACGCTTGCTTAATGCGGGTAGGCGTGTTTCTTCAAGATGTTTTCCTTCACCTTTTATACAGTCATTGGTGTCCAAGATATACTTAGAAAATACACATAACTTAGAAAAAAAAAACTTACATTGGACAAAATAGAAGTGCAAATAATTGGGGTTTTAGTCGGTAGGGGTCCGAAATAACCTTCCGTTATGTTCCGTTCTAGGCGGACGGTATCCATGAGGATTTCCCCACTTATATAAAAAAGGGTGTTAATAATGAAACCATCATAAAGCCAGGAACCGCCTTAAAGACACGATCGATTGCTATTCTGGTAATATTGTCGATCGCTTCTATTGCATTTAATAGGCGATCAATTTTCTCATCAAAGCGTCTCAATCACATAAATATGGACAGTTAAAATTGACTGTTTCGTTGACCCTTTCAACATAATGTTGAAATGTGAAAGTACTATAGGTATGTAGGCACCTCTCTAATTTGTGTGTTAATACCAATGTTATAGGTAATAACTTCTAGAGTTGAAATTCAGCTTACTTATATTGATCTACCCCTAAGATACAGGCCTAGCCTAGTTTAGGGGACAGGGATAAACCTATTGTACCTATTGTAATGCATTATTGATGTAATAGGTACATAAAAATTTAAAAATGTGTTTTTTGGCTCAATAAATATATGTAAATTTGTATTGTATTGACATTCAGGTCTATCAAAGCATTCAGCACATTGTACAGACGACAGCACATCAAGCTACTACATTCTACCAGATTTCTATATTAGATTATCAACTTTCTCAATCAAGCTTTAAGGCTGAATATTGATTGCGAATATTTCACAGTTTTGGGTATTTTGACCTGCTGTCGTCCGTACAAAGGCTGTTTCTAGACATTTCCTAAAATTAATCTTATTTTTTTTTATATCGTGTTATAATAAACTGCCCCTCGATGTTACGCGCATAAGTTTTGATCTTATAGGAATATGCGAATAAAAGCTAACTCGTATGGTAATCCTGATAACAAACTAACTGGGTGCCAAATTTCATCTAAATCCGTTCAGTAGTTTTTGCGTAAAAGAGTATCAAACAAATATTCAAACTCACACGATTATAATATCAGTATGATGGAGGTAGTTGGATAAATTTTATAAAGACCGTCTGTAAAATCAACTCTTAATAAAATTATGCACAATAACATATTTTGCCACAATAGCTCTTCGACCGGCTCTGTGTTCCAGCATCCAGCGGTTTCCTACGCCCTTCACAAGGTCATCGTCCCGCCATCGCTGACATAAGTAAAATTTTTGGTAACTTATTTGGAAACAGAAATGTGGACACCATTACATAAACTATCATACCTAAATATTTGAAAGCTACCGGATTATTATTCCTATTGCCGCAGCAGTAAGTCGATTTCAGCTTGAGGAAAAATTATTTATTATTACTAACCTTTTCTAAAAAAACGGATTCCATTTGTTCCAAAACTCAAATCAGTTTAAGGTCAGGTAACCACAGGAATGCTTGTGCATATTTAAGTTTGAGGTAAAGTGACAAATATGTATTGTAGGTGTATTAGCTAATAATAAACTACAATTGGTTATATACTACTAAATATTTACTTATACAAATAATCAACTCACTTTTATGAATACTTCTCGTACTAACGTAAATTAATGTCACCAACAACAGATACGAAAATGTCATAAACCGCGCCATTTTTGTTTCAATATAGAATAAAAAACACTTTAAAAATAGAACGTCACTGGCAACTAAATAATTTAAACACTCGAATTCGACATTTTAAAAACAGAATGCTGTTTTTCAAGACGCAATGATCACGGCGCAACTGTCTTTACAACACTGTTCAGGAATTACTTTTAGTAATGATTTAAAAAGTGCAATTCGGACAAGACATTGACTAGCGTGGAGTGGACTGTGCTAATTTTTTTTCTGCCTTGAACTGAACCTTGACAGTGCGTGTAGAAAATGCATTCCTGCTCGTGTTCATATTAGACCCTTTACGACAATAGATTTAAATTGTATTGGGTAATTTAAAACGTGTTAGTAATTTGTGTCAATAAAAATATTGTGCAATTTGTAGGTACTTAGATATAAAACCGTGCGTTATGGTAAATGATATCACGTGTTCGTTTTAGTATTTCTTGTTTTTATAGACATACGTTGAACAAAAGTTTAAGTTTATAATATAGTAAGACCCATGAATTAGCTTTTATAAATATTCTAATATTTATTTGTAAATGGCAATATTTTTTTTTTGTTTACTTTGCATGTAAAGGGATCCGGCGATTATCATCTGCTCATGGAAGGAAAACCGTTACCTCTCAAAAGACCAATCTAGAACCCCTACTGTGCATCCTGTTGGGCCACATCATATACATAAAAACGGCGTAGGTTTCGATTCCCTTTATGTATCACGATACAAAGTATCTTATCTGTTATTCCTGGTGATAAACGATTACTAGTTTGTTGCATTCTGTCAAACTTTCGCATTTATAATATTAGTAGAATTAGTAGGATTAGTAGGTTTAATGGGATTAGTAGAACTAGTAGAATAGTAGGATTAGTAGTATCTTAAGATTAGTAGTATAGTAGGATTAGTAGTGTAAAAAATGTATGTACAAATGTACTGCGATGTTTCTTTTCGTAACTAGTAGTTTGTAACCACAGCCGGTGTTTAAGGCAAAAATATTGCCTATATCGAGCTGGGTTATTTTTCCAATGTCAATGGTAGATAAACTTGTTTGTCTTTTGTTTTCACTTAAACTTGTTTTGTTTGTCTTTTGTTTTCGCTGTTGGAATTTGTTGTTACTTGGTCGGTAGCAGTGTCTTAAAAAAAATTCGTTGAGTCTTTAATTAGTAGTGTAATAGGATTAATAGCGTAGTAGGATAGTAAGATTAGTAGTATAGTAGGATTAGTAGTGTAAAAAATGTATGTACAAATGTACTGCGATGTTTCTTTTCGTAACTAGTAGTTTGTAACCACAGCCGGTGTTTAAGGCAAAAATATTGCCTATATCGAGCTGGGTTATTTTTCCAATGTCAATGGTAGATAAACTTGTTTGTCTTTTGTTTTCACTTAAACTTGTTTTGTTTGTCTTTTGTTTTCGCTGTTGGAATTTGTTGTTACTTGGTCGGTAGCAGTGTCTTAAAAAAAATTCGTTGAGTCTTTAATTAGTAGTGTAATAGGATTAATAGCGTAGTAGGATAGTAAGATTAGTAGTATAGTAGGATTAGTAGTGTAGTAGGATAAGTAGTATAGTAGGATTAGTAGTGTAATAGGATTAATAGCGTAGTTGGATAGTAAGATTAGTAGTATAGTAGGATTAGTAGGATTGGTAGTGTAGTAGGATTCAATATGTTCCCAATAAAAACCTCAAGCCTATTCTTACAACACAAAACTTCAAGGTTTATACAATGTCGTTCTCCAGAATTACAATAAAATTAAAATGTTTATTACATGTTTTATTGCCCGTTTCGGTAATGGCGGCATAAATGTATCACACGAGCTATTGAAAGCAATTTATTTTCCTAGACATATCTACGTCGAGAATTTGGTAGAAATTTATGGACGACGGCAGGTCAAACTACCCGTAACTTTTAGATATTCTTAATCTACCTCGAGCCTTAATATGCTTTAAAGATAAAGTTGTTTTTTTTATAAATTATAAACTAGCGCTTGACCGCAATCCCGCCTGATTGTAAGCAGTGATGCGATCGTTGATGGGAAAGCGCGCTAGTTTATTAAGAGCCTATTCACTCTAGCCTTGAAGACACTCAAATTGTAATGTGACGGAAGCACCGTCACTGGCAAATTGTTCCAGTCCCTCGATGTACGCGGTATAAAAGAGGAAGCGAGGAAGCGGTCGCAGTGGTGTCAACGACGTAAGGTTGAAAACTCGTCGTACGACGGGACGTAAATCTAATAAAGAAATCTGAAAGACTGTAGTAGCTTGATTTGCTGTGTGTACATTCGACGACTGTTGAGTAACAGATCGTCAGTTTTTCCACTGACCAGTTGTTATATTTATGTCTGTAGTCTGTGCCTGCTGCATATGACCATGATAGCGAAGGATAAGCACTATTTTGCCAAAATTTTGATAAATTTGACATATACAATATGTAAAGAAAACCCTGTCCGATCCGTGAAGGTATTGTTAGGTATCGGTAACTGATTCTACTAATGCCCACAAAGACAGGCTAAACTTAAAAAAAATCCCCCTAAAAAAATAAATATTATTTCGCAAAAAGAGGTAACTTAATACATGTGCGATAAGCAACCCCTTCCGCGGGCGGCGGGGGGCAGGGCACGCGGCACCTGTGACGTGGTCGCGACGCTATTCGCTTATAATAATACCGGTGCTGTCACTTTTTTAAAAATTACCAAATTTCGGGGAAATTGGAATTAATTTCCGGGAAAAAAGGATTATTTCAAAATTCATTAGTATTGTCACTATGATGATTATGTAAAATTTTATATTATATTTGGTCAAGTGTTTACCTAACCTTTATTATCCATATGGGTCGGACAGGGTTTTCTTTACTTACATATTGTATTGACGCGGTTGATGCAGTAGCTGAGCTATCGACTGCTGCACTGCATGTCGCTGGTTCAACTCCCGCACGGAGCAAATATTTGTATGGCCTACATAGTACCTACATAGGTAGTTGTTACAGGTCTGGTTGTTATCATGGAGTTTAAATAATTATAAACGTACCCGCGACGTATAAAAAAAAAGTAGAACAGTATCTACAACGTTATTTTTTGTTTATGTGAAACCTGAATATAGTTTGTTCAGAATAAGCAACTGAATCGATTCCAATCATTTTTACACCATGTTATATTTTATCACAAATACATTTAGAAATTGTTGCAGTGTGATTACCGCATCTTACCCGTGCTGACGCCACTGGTCGCACTGGGCTCGCCCGCCTGCACGGTTCGTGGACCATATTTTTGCTGGGACAACCAATTAGGATAACAAGCTCACACGTGATCGTCACCAAAACGTTGGAAGAACATCATTTTTACCCGACTACGGCAAAGCAAAAGGAGGGTTATGATTTTGACAGGCTATGTATGTATGTATGTATGTATGTGTGTGTGTGTGTGTGTGTGTGTGTGTGTGTGTGTGTATGTGTGTATGTATGTATGTATGTATGTATGTATGTATGTATGTATGTTCATCTGTTCCCTCGTAACTTCTAAACTGCTTATCAGAATTTGACAAATGATATATCATTAGAAGCGTCTTATTTGTCCGCTGGTTATAGGCTATATGGGGTTTCACAAAATCTACTGTGGCGCCCTCTAGCGGACAAAACATACAGAGTAAAAAAATAAAGTTAAGATAAATATGCCGTGTTTGGTATCATTTGAAAGCGCTTTACTTGTACATTTTGAATATATATATATATATATTGCTAGCATTTGCATGTGACTTTACCTGTATTCATGGGCTGGTTGCATATAATTCACATCTTTTCGTACATAGCTTCTTTACTACTTATCAGAATAAGACCACTGCAGTACCATTAGAAGGGCCTTCATATTCTATTAGTCATGAGCTATAAAGCTTGTCACCAAATTTAGTATTGCGCCCTCTAGCGGACAAAAAGTTCTATGTTAATATAAAATTAAAATAAATATACCGTGTTTGGTATCACGTGAAAGAGCTTCACGAGTGCTTTATGCTTGTATATAATTACAAGAATACTTTAATGATGTTAAATATGAGCGATAAGAGTAAAGCGCGGATCACGGGAACTGAGAATCGCTTTATGCAATGTAGAGCAGTGTGAACATTATTAGAATATGTAATGCACTAATGAAAACGACATAAGCTGGGAGTAACTCCACGCGGTGAAGGCGGAAACAGTTTGATAACTGGCTAAATCTCCCATGAAAAGGCCTCTGCACTATATGCCTTCGGGCTTATGTTGTTATACGAGTATGTGCGTGTAGATGTAATATGTCAAGTACCTAGTTTTTAGTTCATCAGTTTAACTTTTGTGGTGTTTAAGGTGCTACGGTAGGTAGGTATATGTAACGTGTGACTACGCCTTTCCAAACATGAAAATTTATCTCTACATAGTGAATATTGCATACTTCAGAATAGTATTGTATGACATTACTACTGTGTCCATTTACTTGCAACTACATTAGCAACTTTGTTCAGTTCAGTATTCTGAAAATCTTGTTTCATACTTTTTCAGCGTCGTTTTTTGTCGTAGTTGGGTTTTAGTTTTTTAACTTTTTTTTAGAATATGACAACTACGTCGCTACCTACATGAAGTACGAACCAGCGAGAGGACGTGTCAGATTTATACTGACTATAACCCACACGTGTTCCTTCACTTGCCTATGCACTAGAGACCACGGTAGCTCCTTCGAATTACCCTGGCAGACATCAACCCCAGCGGACCCCATCAGAGGTCTGTTGAGGCTTGAGATCGATTATACCGTATTATTCACCGACATAGCTCTGCGAGTCGCTAAAATTAAGTGGCAGTGGGCAGGGCACATTGCTCGTAGAATTGATGACCGATGGGGCAGTAAGGTTCTGGAGTGGCCGCCACGTACTGGAAGACGCAGCGTAGCGAGGCCCCCAAGAAGGTGGACCGATGACCTGGTGAAGGTTCGGGGGAAGCCGATGGATGCGGGCAGCACAAGACCGGTCAGCCTGTGGAAAGCCTTGAGGGAGGCCTTTGTCCAGCAGGTGGACATCTATAGGCTGAAAAAGATACGGTATCATTTAAGCAAATTAATGACATGTAGGTGTATTCTGTTAGACAAAGGCACCTTTCCAGAGTTCTTTGTCCCTTAGGAGTATCTGACATGACAATCAATTTAATTGAAACTTACTTGTTTTATTGGATTCTCTACATGAAAGCTTTATTATTTGCCTATCTATTATATTGTCATACCCTTTGGTATTTGCTAAAGTATTTAATCAAATGTGACAATGGATGAATGAAGGATCGTATTCAGCGAAATTATAAAAAAGACGAAAGATTTTCGAAAAAGAAATGCATGCAACCAAAGAGTATAATAATATAATAGTACATAATAGAATAGAATAGAATAGAATAGAATAGAATACTAATAATAACACCATACTACTACTACTAATACAAAATACTACTGAATACTGATAATATGATACAAGTAAGTACATTAGGTACCGTTAAACGAAAGAAAGAAAGTGTAACAGAAGGGCATAAATGAATAACTATTTTGATTATAATAACACTGATTTAATAAAAGGTTCAATACAATCGAGCAGAGTTATCAGGAGAACGGCTTGGTCGTGTGATCGCAGCGATAATAGTGGCGACAAGTGGGCTCACAAGGCTTTTATGGCATTTCTCCCACCGGAGGCGTCCGGTGTTTGGCGGCAGTGGCGTGGCTGGCTGGTGGCTCGGCTTGGCTGTGATTGGCTGGCTGGAGTGGCGCGATCTGATCGGCTGTGATATCGGCTAGCCATGGTGGCGCCGTGGCGCGCGCTGTGAGCGGCAAAGGCGATGTGGCGTTATAGTCGGCCGTCCTGAAACAAGATTGCTCCCGCAACGGGAGAAGGCTGCGTTAACTTTCAAGTAGATCAATGAGGTCTTCAGTTTCAAGTTGATCATCGGAACTACTGGCACTGTCAGATACAGGCATTGTACTCCAATAAGGCCTTAAGGAATCAGCTGCAACCAGGGCTATAAAGGCTTTGTAACCTCTGAGTCCCTTAATACTACGGATTCTATATCTGTCATTGCTCACGACCTTGATTACAACATATGGACCTGAGTAAATGTCGTCTAGCTTAGTGTTAACTTTTGTGGCACAGCTTGTCGGTGTTTGCCGCCAAAGAACTAAATCACCCTTTTTATAGACATGGCTTGTTTTTCGTTTCTTATCAAAGTTGCGTTTCATCCTATCACTTGCTATCCTTAACTGAGCACTAACTTTGTTGCGTCTAACCTCCACTGGCTCACTATTATTTTTGTCAGTAGTAATATCGCAACGTGGCCTAGAGCTTTTGGCAAATATTAAATCATAGGGCTTATAGGATGTACTTGCATTTATAGTATTGTTGATACCCCAGAGAATGTCACGTAAGCTGCTAGTCCAATTATTAGCGGCTTCGCTAGGATCAGTGGCACGCAACGCATTCAATATAGTTCTGTTGGTGCGTTCCACTTGCCCATTGGCTCGTGGGCATGCAACAGAGGTCAAGATATGCCTGAATTGTCTGTCAGTTGAAAATTTTTTAAAATATCTACTCGTGAACGCCTTCCCATGATCACTCACAAGTTTATCAGGGTATCCAAATAAGCTAAATATTGATTTATTTAAGTGTCCTAATGGTTTCCACCGAATAGACTGTTCGAGTGGGCTCCGCAATAACAAATTTAGAAAAGCTTCTGTCAGAACTAACATATACTGATGACCTTTTACAGTTTTGCAAAAGGGACCTAAATGGTCAACATGCACCATAACCATAGGCTCTGTGGGTTTGGAAATAGGGAATAATTTGCCTTGTTTCTTTCCATGTTCTCCCTTACCATAAGCACAATGAAGGCAGGCATTTACATACTTTTGAATAAAGCGAGTCATTTTTGGAAACCAATAATCTTTTTTTATTACATCCATACATTTTTGGATACCCACATGCCCTACATCATCATGGTGCATTTGGACCAGTCTCCATCGCGCTAAAGCTGGCACTACAAGGCGATTACCATGCAATATTTTTCTATACAACCTATCATTAATAAACACATAATTGTTGGTTATCTCGGTAGCCGCTGATCTATCCTTAAGCTGATCAATGATTCGCTTTAACTTGTCATCCTGGTACTGGACCGTATAGAACCAGTCTGACACTTGCAAGGACATACGCGTATATTGCGTGGATTGACACTCACAGTATCAACTTGGTTACTACTTAAAGCATCTACATGTTTACCTACGATGTACACCCTAAATCGACGCAATGATTCGACCACAGTGAGCGTTTAAAGTTGTAAATATGATACGCGCTTTCTTCCTTACTAGTTACCCTAGTAAAATATCTAACAGCGTAGTGAATACCCGATCTGCACGCATGCGGGGTCATATAAAGCAAGTATGTGTTTTGTACACAAACACACAATGATTTAAAATTTTTAAATCCTTTAACCAATTATATAACAAACTGCCAAATGAAATCAAGGAGTGCAAGAGTATGAATAGGTATTTTTAAAACAAAAGTAAAGGATTATGTTATGCAGAATGTAAGTTATACATAACCCTAACAACACAATCCATACTAATATTATAAATTCGAAAGTAACTCTGTCTGTCAGTCTGTCTGTCTGTCTGTTACGCTTTCCCGCTTAAACTTCTCAACCGATTTTGATGAAATTTGGCACAGATAATCTTTAGGCCCTGAGAAAGAACATAGGCTACCTTTTATCCCGGGAAAATTTGATGTTCCCGAGGGAAATCTAAAAAGCGCGATATTACCGAACTACACGCGGGCGGAAAGCTAGTATGAAATATTAAGTAAACTTATAAAGTATAAAATACGACTACTACTTATAAATCAAGAAAACATAAGCATAACTGAACAAGTATTTAAATATATTTAATAATAACTACGCCTTAGTAATACTTACAACATAAAACAAATACGTTATAACCAAAATTATAAAATGAAAAACAAAACTATCACCGGTCTGAGACTATACTTGTTGCATACCTAAGCAGGTCTGCAAAATAATTTGTCAAAAAGTAGAAAATCAGTACATAAGAGGGTACCTTGGTTTCTAACTGGCCAGCCGTATTAACTTGTTTTTAAATGTACGGATGGCAGCAGGTCAAGCAACCTCGAGCCTTTATGCTTTAGAGATAAAGTTGAAAATCTAATAAAGAAATCTGACCGATTGTAGTAGCTTTGTGGGAGTCGTCTGTACATTAGAAGTTCTTTCCGGTTGTTTTGTGAATTTAATTATTAAGAGACGGTTGAACTTTATTTTTCAAAACCTCCTTTCTTTACTATGCAATTAATGTAGCAAGCAAATCCCGTACTATCAGAGAGTAGCTCTGACCAAGTACACGATAAGTCCAGCTACACTGTACTATATTTTTATACAACCAGAGTGTAGTCCTAGCCACCCACACACAATATTATACACAACCTACACAAAATATCACAGAGTTGCAAATTGAAAATACAATCGATATTAATAGATACTGTCCCTTGATAAGTTTTACAAATGTTATTTTTAAGCTATAGTGTTTTACATTGACGTTATTCGTTATTTGAATCATCGTACCCATGGAGATCGTAATATACGATTTTTTTTTTTATATTACCCTATTTAATTTGGTTTACATAAACATGAAAAGAATTTTTAAGGACCATACTCACTTCAGATAATTCTTTACTTACGAATAACTTCTACATGTTCGCACAGCAGGTAGAGGTTCTGGGGCTTTGTATGTTTGAAGTACAGACAGGATTATACCAGGTATAGGACTCAAGTTACAGGATTATTGATGCTTATGCAGCGCAGCAGTTCCAACGTCAGAGAAGACTACCTGATGTCATCATTATGGCTCGCGTGAAGTCAGCGACTCTGACCAACGGCTTCCGATATATCGTCACAAGCTCCAACGTGGATCATGAAAATTACAACAAAAAAAAAATAGTTTTATAAAACCTGAGCCCTGATGAAGAAGCGAAACATGCCTCGGACTCTCGGATTATACTTGCGTCTAATGGTTTTGGACCTGACTATGGCCTGCTCACTATGAGACATACGGTAAGGTTAGCGGTACATGGGCTAATGTTATTTTTATTTGTAATAAATCTGTACATCCCAAGGCTTGTGTTTTATGCGCAACCACTGTAATTTGTCAATAAAGTTATTAAACTGTCATGATCATATATGTTTAATTTACCCGTCTTGATATCATTGACATAAACTACTCCTCCCAATAGTGCTTACATTAGCTAGGCTAGTGTGCAATAGACACGCAATAGGATGGCTATGATCATTATTGGCTTATTATGATATTGGCATTGGTTGCGGAAGTTGATGGCAAAGTGTAATTTTTTTGGCTAACCTGAACGTCCGGTAGTGGTGAAATGATGCAGCTGTCTGCTGTGGTCAATACATCGGCAGGCTCCCAGTTGATGTTTTCAGCGCTATTGTTGATTATCTTGATATACCCGAAGGTCCCGTAGCTGGGTAGCAGGAATCGAATAGGTTGACTCGCAGCTCATAATGTTGTAGCGTAGTGACGACGTTGTTGTCTTCATCACGCCCAGCAAGTTAACTTGGATGATGGGATGTCCGGGCAGTAGGCACTCTTTTCTTGTTGATGGAGGGTATTTCTTCGTTTAACTCATGCATGGCTTTTTGTGTATCGGTTTTTAAGTCGCAAGGATTTTTCTGGTTGGAGGTGCGTCTGCTGATGTGACGTTATCTTCATCGCCGCTTGTTTGAGATGATTCTTTCTTCACATAGAGATTCACGCCTTACGTCCTACTCTCGTTGTACCAGAATGATTACGCTTCATAACTTTTATTTTTTATTCAGCCCACTTCTGAGATGTAACAGAAGGGCATAAATGAATAACTATTTTGATTATAATAACACTGATTTAATAAAAGATTCAATACAATCGAGCAGAGTTATCAGGAGAACGGCTTGGTCGTGTGATCGCAGCGATAATAGTGGCGACAAGTGGGCTCACAAGGATTTTATGGCATTTCTCCCACCGGAGGCGTCCGGTGTTTGGCGGCAGTGGCGTGGCTGGCTGGTGGCTCGGCTTGGCTGTGATTGGCTGGCTGGAGTGGCGCGATCTGATCGGCTGTGATATCGGCTAGCCATGGTGGCGCCGTGGCGCGCTGTGAGCGGCAAAGGCGATGTGGCGTTATAATATAGTATAAGCTAGTTTAATTGTTAGTCCTTGTAAATTAGATTTTTGGTCTTACTAACCCATGTGTTTGTCCATGCTGCTATACTAACACCTACCACAAATGGAAAAGTTCGACGGCCTGCCTCTGTTTCCTGCCGTCACCACGTGACACTGGCAGAATAGTCGAAACCGGCTCAGTTGCCAAAAATGAAAAAAAATAATAATAATAAATTATTAAATAAAAATTATTAGCACGGGTGCAATGTCGATACTAAATACACTATATAAAAATTGTAAACGTTATATAAAAGCACAGCGGCCCACCGCTCCCGCCACCCGGCCGGTCGGTACCGCTGCAAACGCGACTTCTCGCAATTTTTTAAATTGTAATATCTTTGAAAATACTCATTTAATACCATCGTGGACTTTTCTGTAGACCTTTTTAATGTATACAATATTTAGTACATTATTTTGATAAATCTCATTAATGGCTGCATTTCACTTCAAACGCGGAAAAAAATAATTATTTACGACACCACATTAGAAACCTCAAAATTAATAGTAGTTCTTCACTACGTAATGGATGGATACATATAAAGCTTCCTCTTTAATCACTCTATCTATTAAAAAACCGCATCAATATCCGTTGCGGAGTTTTGAAGATTGAATCATACATATGGACATAGCGAAAGAGAAAGTGACTTTATTTTATAGTATGTAGTGATTTATTAACGTAAAAGTTTATATGGCTGTATGGTTATGCCTGTGATGACTTACGGAACTGAAACGTGGTCGCTCACAATGGGCTCACTCAGAGTCACACAACGGGCAATGGAAAGAGCTATACTCGGAATTTCTCTGCATGATCGAATCAGAAATAAGGAGATCCGCAGAAGAACCAAAGTCACCGACATAGCTCATTGAGTCGCTAAATTTAAGTGGCAGTGGGCGGGGCACATTGCTCGTAGAACCGATGGCCAATGGGGCAGTAAGGTGGAATGGCGGCCACGTACTGGAAGACGCAGTGTAGGGAGGCCCCCAACAAGGTGGACCAATGACCTGGTGAAGGTCGCGGGAAGCCGATGGCTGCGGGCAGCACAAGATCGGTCATCGTGGAAAGCCTTAGGGAAGGCCTTTGTCCAGCAGTGGACATCTATAGGCTGAAGAAGAAGAAGAAGAAGTAGATGGTATGTTACTCTTTCACGCAAAAACTATTGAGACGGGTGAAATTGGGCCTGAACTGTACACAAATGAATTATTTGTCAATAATTTTCATTTATTTTTTTGTTTTCAATCATTTATTACTAATTCTGTTTTCGACAGAATAAAAAAGATAATAATTAATGAAATAATACTGACTTTCTTTACTTTCACTTTTCAACAATGTTACCAGATGAAATGCGAATCATTAATAAGTTATAATCGATAAATCAAATTATTAAAAAAATAAAATTAAAAGTGAATCAGTACATTTCTACAGATTCGGTTTAGAAAATCTTTTAATATAAGGTCTTAATTATATTATGTATTATTAACTTATTTACAAAAACATCTTAAAACAAATTGATCAACAGATCGATTTGATAATCGATCAATCATACTTTTTTATTATACAGGCAACAAAGTAAAACTCGTGACAACGTGACGTCAAACGTCAAAAATTATTCCCTTCCGGGTTTGAACTTGCCGTAGTGGATATTGTATTTTGTTGTATTTTCGTGTAGTTTTATATTATTTTGCGTCTTTGGCAACGTATTTAGGATTCTGACGGTTATTATTTTGTCGGATGATCCACGCATTTCTCACAACGGACTTTGATATCTTCCTTACTCGACTTATTTCGAAACAACATACAATGAGTGACCGTCTTCATTGTATCATAACGAGTTACGACAAATAGAAGCGGAAAGCATTCTTTCAGATAAAGAGCAATGGATTGCACCTCAAGTGGTAAGTATTTATTTAAAACGTATGTATTTAATTAAAACTTCACGTTGTGATATTTTTCGAGTAGAGTCCAACCAGGATACCTTTACCTAAGTATATTATTGAAGTAAGTTTCATTAATAATATTCCAATATACTACACAAATACTACACAATATACACTATAATGCACTTGATTTATTCGAATTCCAAGTAAGATTTACGGTTTGATTATCAATTACGGAAGATAGTTCTTTTTATATAACTTACTTGTAAGAATTCAACAAAATCAATGAAACAATACTAAAATTGAATGACCTTAAATGTAAACATCAATATAAGTACTATAATCCTAGTATCAGCATGATCTCAGTAAGAAGTGATGCAATTCTGAAAGATACAGTTTTATCACTGTTTTTATTTTGTGCAAAGAATATAAACAATGTTCTGCATCATAATTCTGTAATTATTATTTGTGGAAGCTGTAAATAATAATCTAATATTGTTGTAGGTCAATAGATCTTATCACATTTACCAAGGATGCAGAGATTTAGCTGTGAATGGCTTGGGCACAGATGAGCAACTTCCATCTCCAATGACTGGACATCTCCAAGTGTGTGTGAACTGTGGACGTTCAGTGTTGCAGGCAAGATCTCAATCATTGCACACTAACACCCAACGTAAAAGAAGAATTCATGCAGTCATTTCTGAATGGATATTGCCTCGGACTGTAAGTTTTTATTAGATTTAGTTGTTTTGTATTTTATACTACCACAGGGTAATCTATGTATACTAATATGTTTTTTTTTATTTTTTCACACTAATCTCTGAAATAGCAGTCAGCTTTAAAGAATCATTTTTGTAAATTAGTGTCACATTCATGAGAAAAAAATATATGGAAATCTTAAGTGTAGTATGTATATCTAGGCATTGTAAAAAAACACAAATAATTATATTGCAGCCTTTATTTCCTGAAGGTGTAGATTAGAAGAGATTTGCGTTATTATTATTATTTATTTTCTTAACCTAGTGCACAATACATTGAGATAAAAGCACAAAACCATTTTAATGGTTTGTCTGTAGGAACGGAACAAACAGTGTATCAACAATAATTAATCATTACTAGCAATACTAGCATGGATATTTAAATTAGTATCTAGCAAAGAAGTTAGGTCTTACAGAATTGCTTACAGACTACAGAGTGATGTATGTATTACTTTTTTTAGAAAGAGACTCATGATATAATTTTTTTTTCCAGATTTCAAGAGCTTGAGTTCTCATATGTCATCATTGCTGGGTGACAGCTGATAGAAATGCTCATCATTTTATGACTGGATCATCTGGATCTTCAGCAGCAGTAGATTTAACAAGTGAATATGATGGTACAACTTCACAGTCTACCACCGACGTAGCTGTGTCACAGGGCACTCAACAGTTTACCCCCAGGATAAATACATTTATTATATAAACCGACGTAGGGCTGATTTTTCAAGAATAAATGTTCAAAATGATAACTTAAATGATTTTCCACAGCTCACACATAGTGATTTAATAAAAGTATCTTTAGGTATTTACCAAATTAAACAGCCTAAGGTCAGGTGAGCACTGCTCACCATAATATGACCTAGCCGTGTGTGTGTGCTCACTGAGCATATACGAGAAGATGGTAGATCTGAAATAGAAGTGTGTCGAAATATGGACAGTAACTTACTAAGAGAACTGTCAAAATACACTCATTGTTGCTGGCTATTGAGAGGTCGAATTAAATCAAGACATGTTAGTTCAAAAACATATTTTACTTATATTTTAGTTGACAGTTCTTTTAATGGAAGAGAGGCTATAAAACAATATTACTGTAATTTCTTGGTCTAAGGTAAACGGACTGGTATTTTGGCGTGACTAGCTGGTATATAATAAATAATTTCATTGTTGTTGTGTTTTCTCGTCTTCATTACTATACCTACATGGTATTGTATAAAATCAAGTTTTTTTTAAATAAACAGACAGCTGTGTTGCTGGGGAGTTTGTTCCGCTGCTTTTTTCCAGCAAAAGCACTAGGAAGTGTCAATGGGTGGGCGTTTTGGAGGACTGTCTTATGTAATAACGATGTTCAAAAAGTGCTGATGCTCAGGCTATTTTAAATAAATGATTTTTTGATTCTTTTTTTTTTTGTTTAACCCGCATACCAGCGCCTATGATGGCCGGGAGTTCGATATTGTCTCCCGACCGGGGCGTCTTTTGCTTCGGCTAGAGGCGTGAGGGCGCTGAGAGTCCTGCTCCCTCACGAGCTTCGCATCCTTTGCCAGCATTAATTGTATATGATGAATTGGATGATTAATAAATCGATATAAGAGAAATGTGATTTTTATTCTTGCTTACTCTTTTCTATAATTAGATTGTAAAAATGGTTTTCCTAATTCTTTTTTAACCTCCTTCTTTGTAACATTTAATATGCAGTTAAGCGCCGCCGGCCCTTTGGAAACCACACTCACGATTTGTTAATGTCATAAAAATACATTCTGATAAAATCTAGTCTACAAAAAAGTCTGAATAATTACTTAAATATACCATAAGAGCGCTGACAGCTTGTAAGAAAACTTATAAAAAAGCAAATGAGGTTAGTTTTGTGCAAGCTAATAATACCCTATTTCTTTTTTCTCCGATTCTGCCATGCTAAATAAAGTTTTATTTTTTAAATAGTAATAATATTGAAATGATTTAATGCAATAATCGTGGCTGTCCAATCAGGCCCAACTTTGTATGAACATTCGCCCGTCTCC